>JAQFVV010014189.1:0-46389 GCA_028023455.1 Epiperipatus broadwayi
ATAATAATATATTTCATATTATTTAAATTTCAAAATTAAACTTAGTCATTGTTTTGATTCATATTTCAACTTCAAATGTTAATGCGCTTAAGCACTGAATTAGAATTCTGCATTCAAATATAAATATGATATTATCTCATAGCTTTAACCAACAGCCTATTCAATTTTTGGGCCCACTTTACTACAATAACTATAAATTTAACTACTCCAATGAGCAATAATATCTTTTATGTTCTGTATAAAATAATATTGTATCCAATTTTTCTGACTATTCAAAATTGTAAGTAATTGTTTGAAATATAAAACAATCGTTTTATTTCCATGCTTACTAAATATTCACAACTATCCCTCTGTAATCCTGATCATTCTGTTACCAGTCTAGTGATGGTATTCATTTGGATAGGCTAGTATGTTGCCACAGCTTGATGACATTTATATTTATCTTCCAAAAACCTTGACCACAGATCAGCAAGCATATAAATTAAAACAACTCTCTGTCACCCCCCACACCAACACATACATCTGATTATAATCCTAACTCTGCCATAGAACCTTTTATACTATCTTGCAAAAACCCCTCATACATTTTATATCACTATGCAGCACTTCACAATGCACACACTAGTGTCTTCTTAAGGGAAATTAAACAACTTATTTATAATTTCAAATGTTAGCATAAACTGGGGATTGCCTTTTTTCTGAGACTAAGCATTATGTGAGAACTTGTCTCTGCACATTTACTTTTAATAGGCATGCAAACATTTTACCGCAACTATATAAATAATTCCCTAATTAAATAATAATTATAAATTGAGCTGGGATCAAGTCCTAGATCTCCCAATATCTGCATATATAATAATTAAATGATAAGATAGCTTTTTTATGTCTATCCTTTCGAGATGATACAATAACTCTACCGCAGTAATACTCAACATTCACAGCTTCATACATACACACAAGGGTGATTATAGTATTGATGCAAAATGGCAAAGTTTTAACCGATCATGAACAAAACCCATGAATTATATTAATTTTAAAAGTTAAGCATCCAGCAACACTCATCCAAAATTTATGATCAAAACAGATCATATCTACCTGTCAAGGCACAGCAATGACTATTCAAATGACATTCACAACTATAACAATAGGCATATAATTTTGATAAAAAAATCTTTTTTTTTTCATATGACAAATGTATAAGCATTCATGCTTCCTCATTTTTATTTTTAATTAACAATTTCTTGAAACTTAAATAGTTTCTTATAAAGGATCAATATCATTTTTTTTTAAAAAATTCCTATGAATGTTAAAAATCTATTGAACATAATAACAAATATATAAATAAAAGGCAAAAGAAATAAACAATAAAACATTACGCTCTATCTCTTTTGTTTGGGTTTCTTCGAAGCTAAATTTGAATATTTTGCAAGATCAATGCCAATTTAAAGAAAAAACATGTGTGTATCATACATAAATACCATTTACCATTATTCAATTCATTTCCATGTAAAATACATTAAATTTCCCTCACTTTGATGGTCATAGAAATACATAAAACCATGTCCATCCGGTGTATAGCTACATTAATAATCGGTATTATCATTTTTACTTGTGATAATTTTAAAACTGTTGAAAAGCAGTCCTGCAGGTTACTTTCATTTTTTAAACATCTTTGTCCTGGTTCAAATCCAGAAGATTGGTTTCACATTTTAGTCCATAACTATTTTTTATGCTTCTTTTTTTTAAGTTTTCTTTAGGAGAAGAAAAAAATGTAAACAAAGCCAGTGTTTTAGATGCTCTATTCCCACTTATATTCTTAGGTTTGATTTCATAAGTGATGAAGATGAATTGCTAATTTATTTTCAGCAATTATTTTTTGTACAGTTGGTAAGTGTCCCTTGCATATTTGAGGGAAACAAGTAAGCTATCTTGGCACATTAGTTATTACTGGTATCACAATAAAAAATTAAGAATAATGAATATTTTAACTACATCTTCAAATAATATTAAAATCCAATTATTCCTTGAAGTTTTGAATTTAAGCCACAAATAAAATATTGTTCCTGAGATGTCTTCTTTAAATGAAATTTTAAAAACCAAATATGAAGATTGAGGTATATTGGACAAAACTTTTTGCTGCAAATTAATTTTGCCATCATTGATTTTAAAGGAGAGATGCATACCCATTTATATATGTTTAGCCCTTCATACTAATATATAACTACATTTTCTTAAGTATTGCCAACTGCTTTCTGAGTAAAATGATCAGATCTGAGAATCAGAGACAGAATTCAGCAAGAAAATCCCTGTCCTTCATTTGCACTAGCTTTTATATATAAAAAAACCACCTGCAAATTTTGCTTTGATCCCGTCTATTTACATGCCTCAAACAACCTTTGACAACATTTGTTAAATGTTGGTTTTGGTTTATTGACCTCAGCTCTGATTATGTTTATCTTATCTTTTTAATACCCTTATCATGACATATTTTTCTGAGAAATATTCAATTAATAAAAATATATATATATAATAGTGGGTATTTTATAGAACTGATTTGTTAATAAATATTTTTTTTTAAAACTTAAAATCAAATTTAGAACTGAAAACAATAACCAATTCCTGTAGAACCCATACAAAATAAATTCCATTTCACATTATACTATCAAATAGCATATAGTATAATGCATAAATTTCCAAGATCAAAAAATTATACATACATCGTACACGCACATATGCATGCACATATCCATAATATTAAATAGTGATCTACTTGTTCAACTTCTTATGAGTACAAAATATCCATCATAATTTTCTGAAAATTTAAATCTATTCTCATTAAATGAACTGTCAAACAAATACTATTTATGACAAGTACAAATTTTATTTGTAATAATAATTTTTATTTACAAATATTATAATTAATATAAATCAACATTTTAAGATATTACAGTGCATGCAACAGTCAATCCTCTATCCCTCTACATAATAATGTGCTATAATTTTAAATAAAATACAAACATACATTTATCTATACATTAAATTCAAGACATATGGTCACATGTTTTTTTTAAATAAAGCTCTTAACTTTTCTTGAACTGTAAAAATTTTTTTTACTCGGATATAGTTATCTATTAATCATTCTATTTATTTCCCAATCATTAGTTTTTTTATGAAAGAAACTAAGGGTTACAATATATATATATATATGAAAAACAAAAACAAGTTATAAAAATGTAAACTTGCTATCGCTTGTATTTATGATCAATAGATGGAGCTTTACCAAAACCTCAAAACAAGTGTATTTTTGTTTACATAAACATCAGAGTCAGAATTCACTGTCTCTTTCGTTGGCTCCACCTTCAGATCAGCTGATTTCAAGCTGATTTGCTATTGTCGGTGAAGGATAGGAGTTAGAAACTAGACCTAAACACTAACTCCAAGCGTTTATGCAACAAGTTCCTATCAGTTTGCAAGCATGAATTTTTCAGACACGTAAATGTCTTCCAAACCAGCCTAACACTCTAGATAGCTATATGGGTCTGATATCAGTTCAGTTTTACCATATATATATATATGGATGATGATGATCTGGGCCAACTAATGAGTGCTGGTTCATCATGAAATATATATGTTGAAGATCATTTATCTTTTCCGTATGTGGTCATCTGCATTTGTTGTATAAGAAGGAGTGGGTAGTTGTAGGTAGCTTGAAATTCTGAGTTCAATTTATTTCTAAATTACATTAAGTTTAGTATAGACATTTCATTTGTATTTAAATATTAGATATTAGCATAAATTACCAGGATGTTATTGATCCTATTTTAACAGTATTATGACTAATCTATGCTTATTATTATTAAAATGAAATTTTGAAAAAAGAAAAGAAAAGAAAACCAGCTATGAAGTGAAAGAAGTGTGTTATCATAATACAATACCTATTTTTGAGAAGCTCCATAAACAGAAACACATGATAATCAGAATTTGAATTAAATTTCACTTATTTGATAATACGTGAAATGCATTAGATATCTATTACTTTTGTTTCAGTACAGTGTCGGTGTGTTTTAACTATTGATTGCACTTTTTTATAAGATCCATACTGTTTCTTTCTAAAAATAATAATTCGTATGATTAATTATTTGACAGTAATCGTCATTAAAATTTTTAATAATAAAAAGTCTTTATTTAAAAACTAGTAGTCATATTTTTATTATAATCTTGCTTAAAAATTTCATTTCATATTTTATTCAATATTTTTCTTACACCTTCAGCAAATGTATTTTTTTTTTTTTTGATTTAAAATTTATCCGATTCAGAAAATTCAAACTGGTCAAAATCTATTCAACAATATTAGGATTAAAAAATCAATAAGTAGAAAAAAAAACTGTTTTACCCTATATATCTTCTTATTTTATATATTTGTTAAAATGAATATATATATATATAATTGCTTATGTACGTATATTTTCACATATTTGTTTTTGGCAGTGTTTTCATCATATATATGTATATATAATGTCATTGCAATGCAATGGCAAGTATGTGATTAAAAAGACGATGATGATGACTAAAAAAGTCCTGTGTATAATATACATTGATAAAAAACGGAATTTAAATTTGGTTTATGTAGCAGTTAAATATTACATATTTTTATATTAATATTTATGTTATATATTTATTTATTATAATCCATGTTTTAAAACATTGAATTTTTTTGAATTGCTTTCGACAAGGGTGACAAGGATTCTGGACACAAAATGCATTTAGGTTATACTGTGATTTATTAAATACTATTTATCGCCGTATGATCCACAGGATCTTCATATACCATTTATATAAAAAAATGTTTTTAATGTAGAAAAGTAACATATTTAATTTAAAATCTCAGGTGTTAAAAGTTGAAAATATATTAACAAAAAAAATGAGATTAAAATGTAACAATTATAAAATGTATTTAATGCTAAATTCAAATACCCGTAATAATTAAAACCAAAATTCAGTAATAATAGGTAGGTAAGACAGGAAAGATAAAAAAACTGTAATAAAAATTTATTTTATATGTAATTAGTAAATATGTGTATGTTAAAATAACCAATGTTTTGTCGAAATGTCCAATTGTTGATTTAGTCTGTAATTTTTCCAAAAAATTCTTGAGAAAAATTGACCTGTATAATCAAGTAAAAAGTTATTATTAAAAAATTAATCTGGCTATTTTGGGTTTGAAGTAATATTTGCTTTCTGTTATCATGTTACTTATAAATAAGTCATATATCTGCATATAAAATATGATGAAGAATTTTTTAAAAAGGAAAGACCTCTCACAAATTTTATGCTATCAACTTTAAACATATATTTTCATACATAATGTAATAAAAATATATTATTGTAAATTTAAAGCAAAGATGACAAAATGGAATCCAGCAACATATATTTTTGTGGGACAAAATTACTTGGTCTGTACAAATTAAAAATATTGTGCAATAATAATGTGATTGCATAGAAAAAATATTTTGATTCAATTGCCATTTAGATATGCTGATTCTAAATATTACTAATATAAGCAGAACATTCAAATGCTCTTTTTCTATCTTTTGTATTCATGTTCTCTGTGCTAGTAATCTGATTATGATTTGTTTTTTGTTAAATGCCGAAATTATTTTAGCAAAAATATAAGTCATTAGCTTTCCTGATGAGTCTTTTTGTAAGATTTCAGTTTTTGATTTAGTATGAGACCATTATTCTATATCTGAATTCATGACATTTAACTTGATTTTGTAGTATTACACATTTGTGAATGAAAAGATTTCTGAAAATTCATATTTAATTTCTGCAAATATTGAAAAAAAAAAGAGATCATAATAAAATTTATAGACGCTTTTATCATTGGATGGATAGCAGATTAGAGCCATCCTAATTAAATATACAACATCTTTTAAATTGAGTTTGTTTTTAAAATGTTAACAAAAATATTAGGTTTTGCACTGCTTTAGCAGTATGATAGTTTTAACTGCTTTTACTAGCAGGTATGCATGGAATATTATTATTATTATTATTTATCAGATAATAATAAATTTGACTTTATTTGACAGATATTTTTATTTAGAAACAAAATAAATTTTAAAAACTTACATTTGATTTCTTTAAATATTGATAAAACTATATCATGATAAAATCAAAATTACTATTTCATTAGTCAACTCTAAGAGAGGATTAGATTTTTCTCCTTTACTAAACATAATCTTTTTTATTTGATCATTGGTTTTAAAATGTGAATGAAAAAATCTTAAAATATGCTTTAAACAGTTTAAAGTTTTTAAATTATTTTTATAATATTGCAATTATATTTTAACAGATGGTCACTGATTACATGGTAGCAAACAGTTTGTATCTGCCTTTTGTACAATTTAACTTATTCAGAAATATATTAGTCTATTTTAAACAAGGTTAGAGACTGCCTAGTGACAATAGAAACCAATTAATATATGTTTTTAAAATGATTCAAATTGATAAATTTTTAAATTCTCTGACATCTATAGATTTTTTTGGAAATAAAATATTATGGATTTTTTATATTGTAACTTATTAAACTAGTGGTACACAATGGAACCTGAGACCATTCTGACTCCTTCTCATCTCAGGTATATGGCATATTTTGAGTCCTAGTCAGGCAGCCATTGTAACCTAAATAAAAAGTATCAAGTTGGTATATGCCATTTGTAATCTAATAAAAATATTTCAAAATAAATCTAGTAAAATTGTAACCCATTTTTTCTCTCTAGCTTAATATTAAGTGAATATTAAGTGAATATGGTCTATCAGGGTGCCACTAGGCTATCTAAACATAGACAATGTTATATTCTACACCTACTTACAAATGTACTGGGTTTGAACCCTTTTTGGTATCTTATTTATGACCAGATGTAGGATTTTCTATTTTAGGACCATATCACATTTTCACTAACATTAAAAAATGAAAACATACTTATGCTTTAGTTGGGCATATAAGATTATAAGTCACAATCATTACTTAGATTTTAATATCATAAATGCATTTCAACATTCTCATAAGTCTTGCTAGCTCATATCAAAACTATTGATTTATGATGGCAGTTCACTCATCCTTGAATGATGTGGATGATCAGAATGGTGATTATTGTCTTATGACTCACACATGATAAACAAATACAGTGAAAATCATTATTTATCTATGGCCATTAAATACATTGATGTAGATCATTAATTTAAAAACATGATGATGATGATGATAATAATGATACTTCCAGTCACAGATTTTGAACTAAAGCCTAACATAATATTTAGCTTTTATAAACTTATAATTATTTGTCTAAGATATTTAAATTAGAACTTAACAATTAATATTCAACTGTGATGATGAATGATCATAATTAATAAAGCAAAGAATACTCTTAATAAAGATATATGCAATTTTTAATAATACAAGTTAAAATTTAGTACTGGTCTAAAAATTTATATACTATTTAAAGATATATATGAAAATTTATATGAATAACAATGATGAGTTGTTTATATTTAAATCATAATATTAGTGATACTAAAATCTTTCCCCTTTCTCTTTTATATCAGTATCCACTGTTTCTATCATACTATAATGTTGGTGCAGTAATTTGGATAATGAATGACTAAAAATTTATATCCACAAGAAAAATATTTCCTCAAAAATATAAATACCTTATGCATGCATATACATTTGTAATCTTATAAATTTAAGCATAGCATATAAAACAAAATAATTAATTAGAGAACAGATAATTTAGATTCCAGAGAAGTAAAAATATGTACAGAAACAAGCTTTAAATTACTTATCTCCCTTTCTAAGCTATTAAGGTCACTAATCATTAATTAAAAAAAATATAATTCCTCCAATTGTACTTTTCTATCACTTTCAACATTCAGGCAACTCATCTATAAATGTGGCAAGTATAATTATATTACTATGTGTGTGTATGTGTGCATCCCTATTATGAATAAAATATTATTAAACGAAAAGAACAAAAACCTTTTAACATATAAACATATTACATAATTTTGAATTGACCCATAATGATACATTTCACAACACAAAATACATCAATAAGTGGATATGTATAATACTTTTTTAAAGTGTCATAGCATTAGCCAGGATTCGAACCCACAACCCAGGCAACTGCCTGCTAATGCAAGGCAGTCACACTGACCTCTTGACCACCAATGCAAGACATGTATAATAATTTTTGAATACATAAAATCATGAATATACACTAGTTATTATTACTGAAACTCTGCTTTTTACTTGATTTTGGTTAAAATTCAGAGATATTAAAATAAAAGAATTTGCTATTAAAATTTTTTAATAGTCCCTGATATAATAAAAAGGACAATATATAGTTAATAATTTTACATTACCAATCTTTTTACTTTTTTGAGGCATGTACCTTCCAAGAGTTCAAATTCAGCTTGTTGTATGTTTATAAATTTTACAGCTACCACATACTCCAATCTGTAACATACATATATTACCAATTTCAATGGTTTATTGGAACTGTCCTATTCTTTCTTGGCTTGGGCTTGCAATTCTGTTACTACAATGAAGATGATGAAGTTACTTACTTCCATAGGAACCATTTGGCACTGGAATGATTTCTTCATTTCTTTTCAGCATAATTATTTTAATAGACTCAGTATATTTTTTGTTTTATCTTTTTATCATTTTGCTAGTGTTTAAACTCAGTCACTGGCCTAACTGAACTAGCATGGTTTAACACTTTTCAGTAGTTTACTTATTTTCATTTTCAATTTAAAATACAGGTGAGCAGTCAGTTTATTCTCTCTTATTTTTTTACAATCAGTCACAGGATGTGTAATACTTTGGGCTCAGACTTTTCAGAAATGCATTGGTAACCAAATGGCTGGATCCCCACAGATGAAACATATATAGGCTTATCCTGCCATTAGGCTATATGAAACTTTCCAAACAAATATATATATAAAATGATGACAATTTAGTGGAATTTCTTTTCACAATTTAAAATGCTCTCTCAAATATTTTTTTAAGTGATTGTCAGCCTTTTACACCATTGAGTATTTTACAGACCACCAATAAAGAAACAGCTGATTTTTTATTAGTTAAACCATATAATTTAAAACTCATCATTTGTTTCCAATTTACTGTTAGCAAGAAACCCAGACTAATAGATAGTAACACCTGCTTTTTATTAGTTAACCATCTAATTTAAAATTGATCATCTGTTTCAAATTTACTGTTGGCAACTAAATTATTAAAACTATTGGACTTAAATTATTGTTATAGGAAGAATAGCAGTATTTAGTAAGCATAGATCAATTTTGAAAAAAGTTAATAATCAAAATATGAAAATGATCAACTGAATACTTTGTGTCCACAGATAACTGTTTATATGTGTTCTAATCTTAACTTTTACAGACAACTATTAAATAATTGAAGGTACATACTACTCTTTTGATTTTTATCAATACAAAACAAACATATAGCATACATATTTTCCCTTCCCTCTTTCTGTCCTATGCTTTTGGAAACTTGATCATGTAGGGTTTGAATTTGGGTGCTCTACTGATTCCCTTAATATACCAGAAAATGTGATGATGACTTTTTCTCTGTATTTTACTTTATGCACATTATGGCATTTTGTTCACAGACTAAATTAAAATGGGATATATATATATATATATATATATATATATATATTGAATACTAGCGGCCGGTTATAATATATATATATATATATTAAAAAAGTTAGTGATTTTCCTCAATAAACAGTAAATTGACACTGTCAAATTCTGTTTTAAATTATTAAAATTGATGATTAATTTTTAAAATATGCCAATTTATTCTACTACACTGTCTGATGTATTAATCAAAATTTTTATAAATTAGGCTTTCTTTGTTAATGTTAGACAATAAATTATTCCCTTCTACCTTTAAAAACAAAATATATACATAAAATAACAGTGAAATAATATATACTTTTGATTTTTAATAATCATTACAATATTGTGTAAAAATAATCAATAATTTTAATAAACTTCACAAAAAATAATATTTTAAAAACATTTTAAAAATAATCTTGCAAATAGTTATGGAAATGACAACAACAAAAAAATTGATTAAAAAAAGAAGACAGCGGTAATTTTTTTTTAGTTTGCTATTATTTGATTATTATGATCTCTTATGATTTTTTAAAAAATTAAAACATCAACATATTAAAAGTATGTGAATTTAAAAAAAATAAAAAAAATAGATCGTTGCACAAGCAAACATTTTTAAAAATATGATAAAAACTTCTTTTCTGCATTTTTCTGACCAAATGCTACAGAACTGATTGTTATATAACTTCAAATTTAATTATTATCTCTTTCAAATGTAACATTTTGTGTTGTTAACTTTTTGTCAAAGCTCTACTATTTATTTCTATATAAAATCTTTGTACTAAAATTCAATAAATTGGATTTAATTTATTAATTTTGTAAATAAAAATATTTAAAAAAATAATATTTGAATATTGAAAATGTGGAGAAAATGAGTCATAATACAAATAAAGTTTGTAAAACATCATTAAAATATTTTAAGGAAAGTAGACTTCAGAAAATGACCAAAATCTTTTTTATTTTAAATTTATTTTTGAAATGTAACATGTAAATGTTAATCTCTGATTAATACATCAAATTCTTATTTAAAATCTTAAAATTGCATTATAATTTTTAGAATTTAACAAAAAAATCTAACATTTGATTTTGGAAGGTAATGAACAGTTTTACATTTCTTGGTCATTTTACACTATAATTTTTTTTATTAACATTCCATTCAAATTTATTAATTTTATTTTTAAAAATAAAATATATATAAATAAAATAAAAATTGTATGTGTGTAATTTTTATGTTTTGAACAATTTTTAAACAATTATTGTATAATAATCAGAAACATTTAATAAGCTAGTAAAAATTTATTTTTAATTCCAAAAATTGTAAATGCTATGGAAACCAGATTACAAAGAATCAAAAGCATCAACTTCTTGAAGTTTCACTTTTTTTCTAGAGCAGAAAAATAAAATTTAAAAAAGATTTTTGATTATCTGGATAATACTGACCATTTCAGATTTTTTTTTTTGAATTAATAAATCATTATTTACTATACTACAGATATGTTTTTTAAATCTATGTTAATATCAGTTAAAATAATGATAGAAGGGCAATCTATAGAAGCTGAATTACCATGTTCTTTCTTAAGTAAAAAATTCATGTAAATTACCAGAACTGTAATAAAAAAGAGTGAAACTATTATTTAAAATTATAATTATTAATAGAAATTTTTTAAAAAGGTGGGAATTAAATTTCTTCTCTTTACATATATAAAATTAAATTAGATATGGCTCAGAAATATGATATCAACAATGTTGTAATGCATATCACAAAGAATAATAATAATGCTATAAAAATAAATTCAGAGAAAAAATAAAATATTTTGATGAACTCACTTCTAAATTACCAATAAATGGTTACAAAATTTTTGAAAAAAAACAAATTGACAATGAAAGTAGTTGCAAAAGTAAACATTTACCAATATAACAAATAAAATACCATCTGCATAAGGCTTATTCATTGAATAATGTATGATAAAGTCTTTTAAATTTCTCTGATCTGAAAAAGTCAGTTGTTCTGCAATATATTTTTATTGATAAATACAATCTAAGAATAAATGAGATGACAAACAATCTGAGTGATCATCTATGAGAAGTATCAATAACAGTCATGTGGATTTCATTTGCAATGGAATAAGGTTCTGTGTTATTTCATTGTTATGATGAAAACATGAAAATAATAAAAAATTTAAAAATGATCTTGAAATTTATTTTATTGATATGGAATGAAACATTTTTGAAAAATTCAAGCTTTTTTGGACAGGCTTGATTATGTGAAAACAGACATTATCCAAGCAGTGATAAAGATGAACTCATACCAAGAATAGCAAAATATAAAAAAATATATCTGTCTAAATTAAACATAATTGAAATAATTTCACTGCATTATCAATCAACAAGATCTGTAATTCAAAATATTGAAAATATACAAAATGATTAAAAAGTTGGCTCAAGCTATATTGTAAACAGCTAGTGAATTTAATTTCAGCAATAGTAGTATTTCTTAGGAATGAATTCAAAGGATTTTTTATTATCCAGAAGTTTCTTGGCTGTCTTATCATAAAATCTTTTGTTACAAGAAAGCAGATCAAAATTCAAAATCAAAATTTAGTTGTTTTTTTTTTTTTGAATAATGCAATAAAAAGATTAAAGATGAATTAGTTAACCGTTTGAAAATTTAAAAAAATAATTAAAAATGCTTTTTATTTTTCTAAAAATTTGACTGTTTGAAATTGACCAACTTAATATTTTTCTTACACATGAAATTCATAGAGCAACTCAATTTTAAAAGAAAATTAGAGAAAAATTGTATTTCCAAAAGTATATTTTTATTTATAAATATATCCTGAGATTAAAGTTTGCTGCATAAATTCTGTTACTTGAAAATATTTTCTTGTTAAAGATTTGTTTTTAAGCACAAAATTTAAAAATTATCTCACAGGATATGATGAATCAATGAAAATTCTTCTTTCATAATGTTGTATATTTGCAAGAATTCTTTCCAATTCTTAAGAATAATGCTATAGGCAAATGATGACAAGTTTTTGGCAAAAAATGCTTAATAGTCATGTAGTGATAAATATTATAAACTAAAATATGATTTATCATCAATTAAGCAATAAATATTATATATATATATTGTACCGGTCGAAACCCACCACCACCGCAAGTCAAATCGGATTCCAACTCAGCTGAACCCAAAACTGAATTCAAACCCAACTCAACAGCTCAGGTAGCAGAAATTGATGGCACAGTGCTATGTGCCAAGAACTAGCTCAACGGTTGGTGAGGACTAGAGACTCCTGAGTAACACTAATATCTAAGAATTTATATACTTTAATAATTTTATAAATTGAATCATATGTATGTTCGGGTTGCCAACACAGACAGCGGGTATTAACATTTAAATAATTATAAAAAGAATAATGAACGAAGAAACCAAGTATGTTAGAAAATATTTAATAAGAATAATTTGTTTTGTTTCATAAAATAAAGAATGCATTAATTACCTCTAGTCTTTAAGAGAATTTACAAATATAACAAGAGTGGTGGTCCTTATCATATGCCAACAATTATTACGCAACATAGAATTCTATGTCTATGCCCCCAATGAGAAATATAAAGGCAGATAAAGGTACTCATTTAGAACGGAAATGATTGCTCTAATTTTATTATGGTGGAATGTGAGATTTATATTTCACATTCGGGAATCTATTCATGAAGAGCAAAACGTAATTTTAGGGCATAACTTTAAAATTGATTTGAAACTTATTTAATTAATAATATATTTGAGAATTTGTTCGACTTTAATTTAAATCACTTCATCACGAATTACGAGCATGGAGAGGGTTTTACCGGAACAAAGATGCAACGGTACTGACGGCTTACAAGACAGAGAGGAAAATTGAAATACGATCGCTAGTCGATGATCGAAGTCCTATGGCGGCTTGCATCTAACAAGTCTTATGCCCTTTGACTAATGAATATGAAAGGAAGTACTTTCTTCCTTGAGAAATTTAAATAAGAGAATATGATCACCGACCAGCCTAACGGAGCGGAAGATTGCCCTGCGTCAGCAACGTTCGATGATGATGACTTGATAGTCATTGTTGAAAAATAAAATCCATGTAGAATGCTCTACGTGATGACTTGACCAATTAATTAAAGTCAAACGAGCTTTTATCGAACCATTTTAAAACATTTATAAACTATATTAATTATGCCCTGATTATCGTGCACTTCCTGAATATTAATACAAACTAACAAAAGTTGAATTAAAATATATTTAACCCTTTATCGACCCTTTTGCAAAAACATTTTAAATATATATATATATATATAAATAAATCAACATTAGTGAAGAAAGAAAATACCATTTTAACATTATATGAATATATATAAACACTTGTAACTTAGGAGCTGGGGACATAGGTGAAAAACGGAGCTAATAGTTTATTATTAGCCAATTATAAAATCATAAACATGTAATATTTTCTTTCGACTCGATGATTGATAGAACTTATAAATTTAGTTCTAATGGGTGAGAATTACTATTTGAAATTAATATTATAATATTTGCGTGAGGCAAATAGAACGGGGGAGCTCATCGAGTTGAAAGATTATTGGCATATAAATTTAAATAAACGACATTAATAAAGGATACAAATATATATATTAAATGAACTGCCAGGTAAGAAAAGAAAAAGTTTAAAGACTAGAGATTGAAAGAATTACGCTATAGATTTACAGTAGCATTTTATAAATATTTTTACATTGAAGAATAAAGAGCTCTTAAATAGGAGGAGAGTAAAATAAAGTTCGAACTGGCCAGAAAATTTAACGTTCATTATAGAAATATATTACCCCTTCCGCTGGTCCTTAAGTTGCACCTCCAAGTTGTTGAAAACATAGGCATCACTGGAACAGTATTTTAGTAGCTTTCATAATTTTAGCAGAATGATCGGTCCGGAAAAAGGTTCAGCAGCTCCATTGAAGATTTCTCGGGACTTTAGGGACTGCAGCCAGATTCCTGATGTTCTAGCCCTCTATCATGATGAAATACAAATTAATATGCACAGAGTTCACTGCACTACTCTACAACAAAGCTAGCCTCCTTCCAACTTTTCAGAGCTATATATACTGTTCACAGATGCCTTAGGCTAGCGCTCTTTTATTATCCATTAGTTGTTTTCAGATACATTCCTTCGATAAGGCTTTCAAACTAATTAGCTTGAATTCCTTCTGTAATTGAAAATGAATTCTTAAAATCTGAAAATGATTTAATTAGAAAAATGAATCCTTATCTTTTTCCAATTCATAAGCTTTACTATTGTTTTTAAGAATTTTAAAGCTTATCGAAGGAATGTAGCTTTTAATCACCGAAACTTTACAAATTATTTAAAGGTGAAAAAAACAAGTGTTCCCGACGCAATGAAACTTTCGAACAATTATATATATTTAATATTTACATATATATATATATATATACGCACAATCCACGCAATTTAATATATATAAATTCATGAATATTTTATCATGAATTTATTTAGAGAATTGATCAATTTTAAACTAAACTAATTAATTTTGCTACGCATTTGAAATAAGTTATTCATTATGGAAATTAGCATGGACTGAACGTATAAAGCCCCATTGCATCAGAAATTTAAGGTTAGTATTAGGGTAAATAACATGAAGCTAGGATCAAACTCAGATCCGACTGCTTCAATATATATATATATATATATATATATATATATATATATATATATATATATATATATATATATATATATCCTTTTGATTATTTATTAACTATGAATACTTTTTAAACCTATTTATAGTTTTTCAATAGTGGAAGCAAAGAAATTGTTTTTCTGTTTAAATTTTATTATTAATTTGATATTTCTTTAAATAAATATTTTTTTGAAATCTATAAAATTTTAAAAACAATATAAATACACTTTTCACATATGATGATGGATCATTGTATTTGGATTCATTATAGTGATCATCATAAATTTGTACCCACATTTAATTTTGCAGTCAATTAATCACTAAAACAAATTTTAACAAAAAATACAAAAGCTTTTCTCTTTAAAAATGTCTGCCAGATTTTTAAAATTGTGGCCATTATATAAAATTAAGATATCATAGGTGAATTACTTCATGGAAGCTATTTTACTTCAAGATAAAAGTTGACATTTACATCAAAAAGATCAAATACATTACAGAGTTTATCCATAATAAAATAATTGTTTTCATTATATGATTAAAATATGATTAGTATACTTAACTATTTTTTTCCAGTATTATTGAACTACATATTATGCTCTCATTTATGGTAGTTTCAAATTAAAAAAAGTTTTCCATTGCTACAAAAGCAAAAATTACAAGTTTAAATCTATACAATATATAATCAAAAATATATTTCAATCATGTACAATAATAAAAATAACATTAATAATAAAATTTAAAATGTGTACATTATCTAAAATATGCCACCCAATAAAAATTGGATTAAAATTTTTATAAAGGCTAATTTTTCCCAAAGTAGAAATTTTGACATTGTGAATTTAATTTATGCATGCACTGTTAAGTTAATAAACTATACAAGATTAAAGATTACTAATTATAGATTGAAATTATCATTTATTTGTTCAATTTTAAATCAGTGATCACATAATTTGTTTATTAACATATTCCAAGATTATAGTAGCTATTATTGCAAATACAATAAAAATACTGTATTGGCAAAAAGTAAAATAAAAAAAATATTTACAATGTAAAATCTCATATAAATGACATTTGTACACTATACTTTGAACACTTTTTAGCAAAAAATATTTTATTGTACATATATGCATACATGGTCATATATTTTGACTGTCCTGCAGTCTTCTTCAGAGACACTTTTTTTTTAATTTTTTAGAATATTACTTTTAAAAATTAAATGAAAAATGGATCTAAATATGACTGCATGATATCTGAAGTGTAAGATTGTGCATGCATAAATGTAAAATAAAGGGATTTTGCTAAAAACTGTTCAAAATAAAGTGGGTATATTGCATTTATATAAGATATTAGAGCAAAATAAAGGAACTGGTGAATTTTGTAATATTAAATCTTCAGCAATCAACTACACATTACATTTCTTTACCAAATGATTATTAAATTTGCTCTCAATTATATAAATTTAATAAATTCACAAATCATAACTTTTAAAAAAAATTAAAGGTGCTGCAAAAACAAATCAAAATTTATTGTTTAGATAATTGCAAAAATAAAACACTTTGATAATAATACATAAAGTACATCAAAAATTTGCTTACTTTTTTATATTCTTCATTTTATTAAACAAAGTATGATTTATGAAATAATTTTTTCAGTTCTTAGTGAGATTTAAAATGGTGGACCATAAAGAAAAAATCTTTTTATTTGTTTGCTTTGAAAGTTATGATGACTTTAATATTTTGATTATATAGTATATTTATGCATGGATTACTAGTTTTTTCTATTAATAATGTTTAGTAAATTATTTATTCATTAATTCAAAAAATTATAATTTTAAGCTTTATATTTTTAATCAGATTTTTCAGAGTTTTTATATATTTTGAATTTAGAGTAATCAATTAAAATGTTGCCATAGAAAATCATTATAATTTTTACCTGCTTATGCAAGATTATTGATAGTGTCAAATTAATTCAACCCACATCTTTGAAAACTTCCATGTTAGATAAATACAGTAATGATTATTACTAATAATTTACTAAACTAGAGATTGTCTCTAGCAAAAATATAAACTTTAAAACTCAATTAAAGATTAATATATCTGATATTTTGAAATTAAGCACTGACACACACATGGAGTTATTCCCATTTCTCTTGTCCACATGTAATATTAAATATATAAATAACTTTAATACTATCACATATTTATATAAATTTAAAAGAATATGTGGAAGTATTTAGGTTATTTAATGTATTTATAATCCTTTATTATATATTTTATTTACTTATTTATTGTGTTTAATATTAACATTTGAAATGTGCAAAACAACTTGAATAAACTAAACAACAGTATTTAATTTGTTTTCAAAAATAAATGCTATCTTCTATTCTTATAAGAAAAATATCAATCACCAGTTAAGCAATGCATAAAATCAATGCTATGGATTTTTGAGAGATTCTATCAAGCTTCATGATTGCTAATTCAAGAAGAATCAATCCAAATATACATATCTTCTAAAATATTTTTATCTACATCAATCTACAAAAGCCAATTGTAAGGAAAGAAAGAAATGCAAAATACTAAAATGTGGTAAATTCACCATATAATATATAACGAAAGAAAAAATATAAAAATAAAATCAACGAGAAATTTTAATTTGCTTGTCAATATGATATTTTCATGTGCTTATTTGAATGATTTTATTATTAGGGACTATATATAGATTTTAATGTCCAATTATTAAGTAAATATTTTATTTAATTATAAGATAAAGTAAAACATAATATTTAAATTACTTTTTAAAATTTTTCAAATTATTTAAACTCCTGTGTTAAAATTTTTTTGTTTATTATATTTTATTAAATGTAGAAATTTTGTATGATTATCCTAGTTACATGTGGGCAAAATAGTTGTAATTAGTTAAATATTTACGTGTAATTTTTTTGATTAAAATATCAATTCATGGTAAAGGTTAATGTACATTTTCAATAATTGTATGATCATGAACCAAGTAATAGCGAGTATGTTAAAATGAAGACTAATATCATTTCTATTTCGTTTAAAATAATATGCTGAAATATATGCATATGCATATATCAATTGCATATGATATTTATTAATATGGATTGATGTGAAGTTAAAGTTAAACAAGTTATTTTATGCAGTAACATTGTTATTATTATTTGCAATAAAGATAAGACATATAATATTATTTCAAATTAGTGTGTACAGATTTATCTATTTTCATTCGTATAACAGTGACTTTATACAAACATGAATCTCAGTATTAATTTCTATATGGGTAAATTACTTTAAAATATAGATATAGCACTTTATTTAGTAAAATAATGTCAGAATAAAAAATCTCCTTACTTGTTTTATTAAATGGTTTATTGCTAGGAGATTTGGACCAGAGTTTGCCATGCTAGCTGTGCACCAAGCTTGACAGCATTGTCTGATAATGAAATAGAAGAACTTAATTATTAGGAGTAAATTCCATTTTATCACAGAAGATAACACAGAACACCATATGTTAATGCCTTTTCTATACTTTTTTAATGAGTGATATAAATGTTTATTGAAATAATTTATTGAGTTGGGGTAATTTATTGTTGATGTTTATCAGTGAACTCAGAGGAATGGCATGTAATATTTATTAACAAATCCTGATATAAAATGAAAATATTAAATTGTATCTTAAGATTTTGAGTTTGGCATTGATAAAATAAGTATTTATCTTTGAGGTAAATATCAAAAGTTATTCTTCTATGAGTTTATCTAAAGGATATTTCTATATTCTATACAGTGTTCTAACTAACCACTTTAACCATGTTTGTATTGCTTAAAATCATAATATCAATAATGACCATAGTTCATATTTGGTATATAATCTAGTTGCGGAAATATTTTAATCTTATATTATAAAATGTTATATTGTTAAGAATGACATTTTATTATGTCACCTTATCTAAAAAATCATCTTTTACTGAGATGTTTCTGATATTTTAATTTAAACTGATAAAAATATTGCATGACCTTACGAGACTCTGTAAGCTAGATCCATGTGATATGTTTATTGGTTTATACTGAATCTTCACCACAAACATAGAAGTACCTATATTTGATAAAAAACTAAGGTCACCATAAAACATAAAAATTGAACTGCTATCAAATCTATATATTTATACAAGGAAATTCATTAAATTGAAAACATTTATATCTTTTCAGTTTAGGCTGAGAGCTTGATAGTATAATAGAGATGCAAATAATGGTTGTTAAAAGAATTCACATTATATCCTAAAGGTCCAAGTACACTGTTCTATAATCTAAAACCCCTCACTGATGGAACCAAATAGCTTGAATCTTGTCTGACAATACTGGATACAATAGTACAGAAAAGGGATTTATTAAACATTTATCACCTGACATCTATTACTTATTAAGGTTTACAATAAGTGGCATAAGAGTGGTGGAAAATGTATAGTTTGTTATACATTGTTTAATATAATTATATTTCTAAACCAACCTAGATATCTGTATGTGCAAAAAGCAAATCAACTTGACCATTTAATACACATAAATGTTAAGAAAACTTAACAAGATTTAAGTAAATAATTACTTACTAAAATTTACCATAAAAATCTTAATTCAAATATAAAATTTTCTTGTGATAGATAGCAAATCAATAAAAAAAAATGTTACTTCAAAATGTATATAGAATGCTAAAATAAACTTAAATCATAAAAGCTTCATTACACATTTCCAGAAGTCAACAAATTTAATATTTACCATAAATTTTCCATGGTTACAACTGAATTTATTAAGAAAAAAAACTTTTATAACATTAACACAAAATAAAAGGTATTACATTTTCATAAGTTTTACATATTCTCTATTTAAAAGCAATTACTATTAATCTTTAAAACATTCTGGAATAATCAATCATAATTGACAAATATTTTAATTAAATATTAATAAAATAGATGCATGATAGAAATGTGTTTACAGAAATATTTTATGAACATAATTATTAAAACTTTAATATAATATTTCTTATATAAACAGTAAAGTACTATAATGTTTTATTACACTTGTTATTTTATTAACATTCAAGTTTTTTTCTATAGGGTGCACCAAAAATAGGTGGATGGTAGGTGGAATAAATGTTACCATTTACTGCCCATTTACTTTTGGTTCACCATGTATAATTTTCATTATTCATTTAGTCACTAATGATTTAAACTTATGCATTTTCTTTAAAACTGATTGTACATAAATGAAAGATTGTGCTCTTCTCCATAAATAGTTTTTTTATTCTAACAAATAACTAAATATTATTGGACATCTACATATATATTTGTAAACTAATCTATTATTTTAGACTAGTTTATAGCTTATAGCCTTCACCACAAAGGAGTTTTGGATTTCAATCAAATATGTTTCATTTTTTGGATTTAATATACTTTTGTTCAGAAACCATGATTTATTCTTTATTCACATTCAAACGATCATCCAGAAATTTAAAAACATCTTAAATTTTGTATAAAAGAAAATTTGATATTGCATAATATTAGAAATGTATTATTAATTTAGTATTTTATAAATCTTCACAACTTTTAGTTTTTAATAATTATAGGGATTTACTAAGATAATTTTGTATCTGTTGATTATGAAACTTATATTAGATGACAGAAACAAAATAGAAAAAATGAATTTGTTACGAAAGTAGTTTATAAACTGGATCTTATGGTATTTGTTAGGTTTATATTTATTTTGATTTACATGTTAGAAAAATAAATATTTATTTTTTCATCATAACTGAACTATTAGTTAGATTAGCCATGGGTTATACCAACAAAAGAAATTCTAACATTTATAGAGATTCAACAGCTACTGAAATATTTATCTAAATGTTATGAAGAATAATTTTTAAAACTTCTAAAAAATTATATTTCATAAATAAAGAGTCATATGTTTAGTGGTTTGTTAATCTTCTTATCTTACCATAACTGTAATTCAAGTAAAGTTTTAATAAGTCTTTGTTTCTGGTCACAAACTGAATTAAGATTTTTATTAGATAACTGATTCATAAATAAGACATGCGCGTATTGATCCAATGTTGATTAATTTTTTAGTGATCATAAATCTTAATACATAAAATATAATATTAAAAATGATTTGAATGAGGCAATTAACTTTATAGGATTTAAATAACTACCAGATATTTCTAGCATTAAGTTTCTTATTTTTTTAATTTACTCAAAAACAATTTTATATAAACAAAATTAAGATTTGAATGTCTTATTTCTGTAGAAATTCAGACATATTTAAAGAGATTAATAGTATGAGAATTTTTATATAAATTGTAATGTCAACGAGAATATTTATAAAATCATTGATAATTTCTTTTTGACTGATTGGATTCAATTTGTAAGAAATGGAATTAATTTTAGTTTTGATATATCTGTGTTTCAACTGTTTAATCATCATATTTTGCACAAATTTAGAAGAATTTTTTTTTAAAAAAATTAAAAATATTATTTTGAAAAGATTTTTCTACTGCATTATAGCAATTTTTTTTTTTTAAAAAAGTTATTATCAATATTTTGAGAGCATAAAAAAGTTGTTGATAAATAAAGTATTTGCCTAGATAATTCTTGATGGATATTAGAGGTCATTTCTAATAGCAATAACTATATTAATGAACGGCTTCAAATGTTCTAATTAAATGATATTTAAAAATAATTAAATCCGATCATTGTCTCAGACACTAATAGCCATTATTAAATAGTTTTTCTCAAACCTAAATGATTTAAAAAAATGTCAGGGTTCTTTATAATTAGAAGGTTTCTCATGCATTTTATGATTATCATAATCCATTCCATATATATATATATATTATTTCTTTAAAAATTTGAAATGTTAATTATTATCTTCGTTATTTCTAATATGATTTATTTAGTAATCGCTGTTGCTGCGTGTTTGTTGATTTAAATTAATATTGATTTTATTAAATTGATTATCTAGATGCTTTATACGAAATATAAAAATCACCTTATAATTGAAAATGATTTTTTAAAAAAAAAAAATGGTTTTAGTTCATTATAAATCTGAAGACGAAAGCTATCAAGTTTTTTTTTTAATATCTTTTTTTTAAATATGTTAATCAATAAATAAATTATACAAGATAGATGATAAAATTAGATGTTCTAAAAACTTTTGTTATTGAATTGCATTAACTTTAGCCAGTTAATATAATAAACTCTGATTATTTTCTTTTCCTTGATAAACACTTCAAATTAATTTTTTAGCGGTTGAGAATTTCCTATGTTAATAATATTAAAGTCTTTTACTTTAAAAAGCATAAAGAAAAATCAATAATTCATCATCAAATGTAGATTAATTCAAAAATATAAATTATAATAAGAAAAACTATTTACTGCTTATCTTTTCTAACTAGCAGAAAACACGAATGATGACTATTCATGTGGAAGGTTAATATGATTCTTTAAAAATTTAAAAAATAATTTGTTGAATTAAATAATTTGCTTTGCCTATATTGACAATATGTATAGATTTTATTTCATAAAAATAAAATTCTAATATATATATATTGAAACAGTAAGGTCTGCTTTGCAGATCTTCGTTTCACCTTTTCTCACCTACTTCCTACCCTCATACCTTAGTTTGAACCCCAATCTATCGTAGTGTGTCTGCAATACACTTATATACCGAAAGTCCCTCCTAATTTTAAACCACGAGCACAATGCTCGTATTACATATATAACTTATTCCCAAATAAAATAAAATATTATGAATTATATATTTGTTCACATAATTTACATTTATTAAAAAGTAAGTTATATAAGTCGTAATTGCGCAAACACTATGATATCCATTTTAAAACATATCAAAATTATAAATTGTTAGTTATTTTGTTTGGATCTATTTACAAATATATTACCGTCCGTAATATATTTTGATTTAAAATAAAATTCATTTAGTAAATATTCGTTTAGTAGATAGATTCAAATATTACAATTTAAAATAAAATAATTTTCGTTTTATTTAATAAAAATCATCCCTAATATTTCTGTTAAAATAAATGAGGGACAATAGTTTAATTATATAAGTTTATCTAAAAACAGCAGCTGTCCACTTAAGTTTTCCTTAATTAGTAGCAGTAATTTTAATTAAATCTAGTTTGTAATTCGAATGTCGACACGGGGAAGTTAACAAAAGAAATTAATTAATGTTGAATTCCTTTAGACATTCGGATAGATTTAATTACAGCAGATAAGTCCAATAATTTTGTACGCTCCAGGACAAGTCTATTGTTAAATTTTACTATAAAAAGGATGTTTTTCTTTTGTTCTCCATTCTAAGCTTCTAAAGAATTCTGAGTTGTAAAAAGGTTTCTGAGTTGCTCTAAAATTCTAATAATTTGCTAACCTTGACATGTCCGAGTAGAGGCGTTTAAGATGGCTATGTCCCCTCGGAATAGCCAGCCGCTGCTCCATAACATCAGAAATTATCACACGGACCCCAGAACTGCTGCTGCCACTGCCAAAATATGAACATTCCAGATTTTGCTGCTGAATTATAAAACCTGCCGAACATCTACCTGCAAATGCTTCTCCAGAGGTAACCTAAATTAACCCAAGAGCTCTTGTGATCACTAACTAACATGCTATAGCTATTTAACATTGTTTTCTTATATTTCACAACTTCATTATGTATTTCTTTCATGTATTTAAATATACTCAACATTTTGCTCTATCCTTGGGTTAATATTTTCTATTTATAAAGCTTTCTTTTATTTTATTATGATAATGTGTCAGAATCGTCTTTGACCGAGTGAACTATTCCCTCTATTGAAAGTAAGATGCCGCTATTAAGGCATATTTTAAATTTATAATTTTCCAATTTTATTATCCTGCAAATCACTCATTCGAGGGCAATTCTTTTCTTTAATGTAATATAATCACATAGTTTAAAATCTACATGCTATTGATTTTAATCTAATATAAGAGTATGTGCGAAGTCAATGATTTAAATGTGTCCCCAAATGCATGATTGCGTATATAAATCTATACTTACTTTTCAAACCCGCAAGCATGCATTTTCCTATTTTAATTACTGTGTTCTACTTTCATTATAAAGTTCATCATTGATGTCGAGAATGTGCGGACCCTCTTAAATGAATTTCGAGGAATTTGATTGGGCATTTCTCTTAATCCTAGTAAAACCCATTTAGTATGTTTTTATATACACTAGTCTCGTATTGCTGGTAAATGAATTGGTTGTTGAGACCACTTTGTTTTATTTTTCCAAGGATTCTTTACACGGCAAAGTCTGTTCTTTTCACTTATTGCAAGTTTCCAGGCAGAGGGTGTTCACAAATGACACCCCTGGGAATTAAACGCAATCATCACACAGTCGCTAAGTTTCGGCTGTTCGTCAAAATACTTTCCTACGGGTTAGCGGCGAGATGCCTTCCGTAATTATTCCGGATCTTCAATATTATTTCATTTTATATTTATTTTACAAAGCATCCGTGACTTGAACGAGTCACACCCTCCAACTTTATAAATTCACTAGCAGCAATACTGACCTCCCAATACAAATCTATTATTATTATTCTCAAATAAATGCTTTGATCCCATTCCCACGTTTGCTTATTAAGCTTTAGTCCGTTACTATTCTCGAAATCAATAAATATTTTAGAACATTTAATTTCAAATATTGTCTTAAACTTATCTATTTACTCAAAGCACATCGCACATGTTCCTATCTTGTCAAGCACATTATCGTAACGCTATTAGCCCGAGGAATAGAATATATCACTCTGTTTTAAAACCTTTTGTCATTACTGAAATATAAATGCCAACAATTATTTAATACGCGTCCCTGTCTCATATAAGCAGACAGTGGCATTATATATATATTTATATAAATAAATTGTGTGAAATTATTTAAAACTAAATTTTATCTCTTATTTTATTTGATTCCTATCACTGTCTCGGTCTATATATATATATTTTCTGCATTTCTTTTATAAATCCATAGACGTTAATTAGCCACCCAAACTTATCTTAGTATAGAGTCTTTTGTTTCTCCCTGACCACCAGGCACCGGTAAAAGGTTATACTAGTTGTAGCATCAGATGCGTTATCATGCAGGTGGCGCTGTGAAATTTGGACTTTAGATTCGAACTTAGTATATCTAGAAGGCAACCCCTCCTAGAATGTTCAGTTTAGTGTCTGGGGTTTGAATTATGCAGTGTGTTAGCGAGATAGATGATTCTGACCGTTACAATATATATATATATATATATATATCATAATGTCAAACACCAAGAAAGAATAGAATGTGTCATTTAATGTTCAGATATTGTTAAAAGTAAGACTCATTTTTCATCCTCTGAACATATTAATGATGATTTTAGAGCATTAAGCCAATACTTAAATTAAACAATAGGCAAAATTTACTCTATAATTTAAAAAACAAAATCAAAAATGAAGTTTATGTAAGTGTAATGATAAAATGGCATCACTGGTATCATTCAATTTTTACATGGTTTTTGATGTTGCATAACTCAGTGGAAAGTAATTACTTCCACTTTTCAATTGCATAAATATATATATAAATGAAGTATTATCCATGAACATCCGTCCATAATTTATTTAATATATATATATATAACGACGTTTCTATATATATATATAAATTTATATATAAACGTTAGTTTATATATTTTAAATAAATTATAAATAGATGTACTATGATAATATTTCATTTATATCAGTAGCCCGTGAAAATGTTCAATTTAATATATATATATATATATATATGTGTGTGTGTGTGCGTGTGTGCGCGTGTGTGTGTCAAACTATTATCAATTTTACTGCAAAACTTCCTTATGTTATTACACATGGAGTCTTTTTATATTTTTTTTTACAATCTCTAAAAATCCTATGTAAAGCATTAACTATCTATCCACTGTCATTTCTTATAGTAACTTGTCCATTTTATTTTCTTAATTCTTTCAATTATATTGATGGTATAACTTGTGTAGGATCAATATGCATAATTACATACTCTGTGCTGTTGTCTGATATTTTAGTAATATGCTTCTACTATGCATCTAATTTCAAATATAATCATAAGCATTGCCAAAACATTTATTAGCAATATTTTTTTCCAAATATATAGCAAATTTTTCGTTAATAATAAAATATTTCTCCAAATAATAGTTGTTAATCCAATATTTATTTTGACATCTTTTGAAATCATCAAAAAAATTTATTTTCCATGATTTGGTTGAAAAAATATCTTACCATATTATACAATTTCTGACTTTTCCATTGAGGTTTCTTATAATTTGATATTGATTTTGTAGTAAATGTTAAATTTGTTGACTACTGACAATCACTTCCTTTTGGTTTTATTTCCAGTTAATGTTTTGAATTAACTTATTTCAATTTTTTTATGGTTTCTAGCAAGCTTAATTACATTTTAGAATAGATAAATATACAAATAATTTGTATTAGTCATTCATTATATTATATTCAATTTACTAACCAAATATTATTTATTAACTGGATAATCTCTAGTATCATGTGTAGACTAATAAAATTTATTAATATACTTCCATCAAGTAGTTATGTGAAATTTATGAGAGTGGTAAATTTTGTGCTTATTAGTTAAAATATAGTAATTGGCTATGTATTAATACAGCACAATGATAAACATGAATGTAAGGAATTGATATATATATATATATATATATATATATATATATATATATACATATCATATATATATATATATATATATATATATATATAATAACGAAACTTAAATATATTCCAAACAACAGTAAACAATTTATAATACAATATAAATAAAAACTCATAAAGAAATATTTTCGATTATATTCATAATCATTTTCAACTCAACTTTCCCATCAAGTTGAGTTGAAAATGATTATGAATATAATCGAAAATATTTCTTTATGAGTTTTTATTGAGTTATTATTTATATTGTATTATAAATTGTTTACCATTGTTCGGAATATATTTAAGTTTCATTATTGTATTATTGATATTAGCGGACATTTATTTTGTTTTATTGTGTTAATGTTACGTGATTAATGGATACCAAATATATGAATAAGATATGGTTGTTTAAATGGTAATAGATGATTCCATTTTGAAAGTTGAGTTGAAAATGATTATGAATATAATCGAAAATATTTCTTTATGAGTTTTTATTGAGTTTTTATTTATATTGTATTATAAATTGTTTACCATTGTTTGGAATATATTTAAGTTTCATTATTGTATTATTGAAATTATCGGACATTTATTTTGTTTTATATATATATATATATATGAAGCAGAAATTCACATAACATTATAATACTAGCCAAAACAACAAATTTTTTTTAAAATTCTTACAAAACCATCATTTCATCTATTAACATTAGTTAATAGTTATTAACCTTATGAAGTAAAATTCCATTAAACATACAACATGTATATCCAAAACAAAATAGTCTTCCCATCATTAACTTCAACATTTCCTTCAATATCAAAAGACGTCTTCACAAGATTGATGGCCTGAGATTTAAAAAAATATTATCAATGTTTCTCTTACTTTTTACTTCACTTAAAAACTTTGATGATAAATTTTTTTGAATCTGAGGCCTTCAATCTCATGAAGATATTCTTAGATGTTAAAGGAATTTGATTTTGGAGTAAATGATGGGAAGACTATTTTGTTTTGTGTGTATATATATATATATATATATATATATATATATATATATATATATATATATATATATATATATATATATATATATATTGTATGTTTAGTTGAATTTTTCTTGAAAAGGTCTATTTGTTAATAGATGAAACCAATGTTGTGTAAAATTTTAGTAAAATTGTGTTGTTTTGTTAGTATTGTAGTGTTATATAAATTTCTATTTTATTTTTAATTTTTAGAATATAAGGTAATATATATATATATATATATATATATATATATATATATATATATATATATATATATATATATATATATATATATATATATATATATATATAACTACAACCATTAAATGTCTGTATTTTTTAAATTATATAATAATAATTCAAACAAATATATTTAACGCAGTATTCAAAATTAAATAACATATTCTTTACTAGAAGTACTTTCAATTGTTTCACTGACAATCTTTATCAACTGTTAATACAAACATGCAAAAAATAAAAATTTGCATTACCCATCATTCAATCCATTTAAATTTCCCACAATTCTGTTGTCTTTATATTAGCCAATTGTCTATTCATTAAACCACCTCTATTCCTAGATATCACCATTGCCTCTTTAATTTTACATTTTTCACTACACTGTTCAATTTGAATAATTTTTATATCTCTATTATTAAATTTAAAAACATAATACATGTTTTATTATGATCAAATATAATTGATGTAGTATTCATATTTACCAAAGATATATTTTCTTTCTGTACATGTTTATATAATGTCTTATGATCATTATATTGTTTTTGTAAAGTACATTTGGATTCCCCTATATATTTTATTTTACAACCACATTCCAACATATATATAACAGAACTTAATTCAAACTTAGAAATCTTGGCTTTAGAGTTATTTATCATATCATTTATATTATTTGAAGAGAAAAAAATAAATTCTACACAAACCATTATAAAGCAAAATGATAATGTTTGGTTAAAATAAATTTATGAATTTAAGACTTTTTTAAAAAGTAATAAATTAATTTGTTTGAAAGAGGACAAGGGGTTACGGATGTGCTTAATGAAACAGGATGAATATAATATGAAAATTATGGATCAGATGAAGAAGCTTTGTTTTGAAAAAAGTGCATTAAATAATATAGATACATATAGAATGAAATTTATTAATGACATTTTAATGACTGCTAAAAAGAAAAAAGTTATTGATGCAAAGATATATTAGTTTATATCTGTCATCTGCAGTGTTTCCAAGAATCTTTGCAAATGTAAAATTTCATAAAAATTGTTATCCATCAAGAGTAATTGTTGATTTTGGGGATATTTTTATTATAATGCTTGTTGATATATTGAAAAAATAATACAAGATGTGCTTGGATTTGGAGATTATACAATTTCATCATCATTTGATTTTATTAATAGGATTAAAAATATAAAAAATGATAATAATGATGTTATGATTACACGTGACATATCTGAAATGTATGGTTCAATTAATTGTATGGAATCAATAGAGATTATTGAAAGAGCCTTGTTTTTAAAATCTATAGATAATAATATTAAAAATTTTACTATTAAAATATTAAGATTTGTAAATGATCATATATATGTTAGGTTTAAAGATTGCTTTTATAAAATGAATTATGGTTGCCAATGGGTCTTCTGGTGGTATCACAGATATGTAATTTTTTTATTTCTAGTTATGAGGTTAAGATAATATCTCAGATAAAATGTACAGGAATTAAAGTATATTGTAGATATGTCGATGATGTATTTATATGTGCACATAATGAAATAGTAGTTAATATGTTTAGTGAGTTAAATATGATTAATAATGTAAAATGGGTGTTAAATGAAGAGAAGGAAGATTCTATACAGTTTTTAGATATATTTATTAAAAAAATAATAATGTGTTTGATTATAATATAATTTTAAAGCCTGTGGAAATTAGGGATTATATTCCATATAATTCTAAAGTTCATATGGGTCATAAATTAGCTGGTTTGAAGGCATTTTTGTTTAGAAATGATTATTTGTGTAAATTTATTAGTGATAAAATTGAAAATATTAATGTATATATTACTGATATGTTGAATGTTGGTTATGAAAGGAATATTATTTATGATACAATTACAAAATATAATCAAAATAAAAGTAATAATAAGAAAATATTAAATAAATTAAAAAGTGATAAATGGATTTCTATTCCTTTTATATCTAATCAACAATCTAAATTAATTAATAAACTTTATAGTGGTTTGTGTACAATTTCTTTTGTCTCTTCAAATAATATAAATGATATGATAAATAACTCTAAAGCCAAGATTTCTAAATTTGAATTAAGTTCTGTTATATATATGTTGGAATGTGGTTGTGGAATAAAATATATAGGGGAATCCAAATGTACATTACAAAAACAATGTAATGATCATAAGACATTATATAAACATGTACAGAAAAAAAATATATCTTTGGTAAATATGAATAGTCCAACAATTATATTTGATCATAATAAAACATGTAATTATGATTTTAAATTTAATAATAGAGATATAAAAATTATCCAAATTGAAAGGTGTAGTGAAAAACGTAAAATTAAAGAAGCAATGATGATATCTAGGAATAGAGATGGTTTAATGAATAGACAATCCGCTAATATAAAGGCAACAGAATTGTGGGAAATTTAAATGGATTGAATGGTGGGTAATGCAAGTTTTTATTTTTTGTATGTTTGTATTAACAGTTATTAAAGATTGTCAGTGAAACAATTGAAAGTACTTCTGGTAAAGAATATATTATTTAATTTTGAATATTGTGTTAAATATATTTGTTTGAACTATTATATATATATATATATATATATATATATATATATATATATATATATAGGTGTTATATATATATATATATATATATATATATATATCAACACCTATCCTACCTTTCCTATCAACAAATACTCAGGGGGCCAATTCTATTGATAATAGAATAAACTACTAGTCTGATCTTGCTTTGAATTATTAATAAAACTTTTATAATGCTGTACTACTATAGCTTAGCTCAGTGGGGGCTACATAGATCTACAGGTGTAAAATGCATACTAAACATAGGAGGAAACATTATGAAATTAATAGGAGTAAAACATTTATTAAGTTTTAAAATAAATAAATAATTAAAATTGATGAAGTTCCAAACATTTAAATTTACAAGTTCTAGTTTAACCTCATCTCCTCCCATCATCCAAATGCATTAAATAACCTCTACTATATGATAGAATTAAACTAATAAAATAAAGATGTACTGCTAGTTGACTCTACTGTATGGTAAGTTAAAATTAAATACAAAATAAAATATAGCACTACTTAGCTTTTATTGTAGAGTAATTTAAAATAAATAACTAAATTAATGTGTAATTTAAAATAATAAGGGAATATCTTAAAGAATTTATATATGGCTTAATTTTAAATTTGTACTTTACAATAACTACCAATTATCATCATAATAGTAATAATACAAATTAAGCATTATTCTAATAAAATAGTAATAGTTAGATAATGAAAGAAATAGGGTGCATTTTGATTTCAATTCATCATCTAAATAATAACTGAGTAATAAAATTTCCAGGATTCATCAAATAGTCAAACATTTCATATAGTGTTTGGATTAAAAAAGCAACATCATTAGATCTGAACATGTTCATCATTAGAATAGTGCAATCATATCATATTGGATATGTGTGTGTGCATGTGTGGAAACATAGTACATCAATGCATGCCAAAGAATAACTCTGAACAAAGTTTTAAATAAATAAAACATTTATTACAAGATATAACTAAATAAACATTTGCGTTTCTAATTTACACATGTACATGTTTTGGATAATTCCAATATCAATGATTGAATAGTCTACATGAGAATAAATAACATTAAAATAAACTTTCTGGTATTTTATTCCAACATATACCAGCTCTCAGTCAATTCTGATAAGTTTATGAAAAGAAACATTATAAACACTACACTGAGATAATTATATATGAAATTAAACTTTTTTGTATTTTATTTCAAATATATGCAAGTTATCAGTCAATATTGATATGCTTATGAAAGAGGAACATTCATAAACACTAGCACTAAAATAGTAAAATATGAAACTAAACTTCTTGGTATTTTTACTTAATATACACATATGCTATTAGCTAACTCCAACATTCTGCTAAGTAAATCAACACTGGGATAGTCAAACATCAAAATAATACAATAGGAATTTAAATCTATGAGTAAGAGGTCAAACTATCTTTTATAAATCAAATAAATAATTCTATTACTAGCTACACTTTTATTCTTTTTGCTAGCTCATTCAAAATTAGGATGAATCATTCTGATAATTGATGATATAAAACTTAAAATAATTAGTATGATATGATTTAAAATATTGATTTAAGAATTACAAATCAGTGATAGATTTTCTTCATACCTTCTAAAATAATAGTATGTTATGAATTAAGTATTTTGTGCATTAATATTACTTTATGCATGCATCTCAATTGTGCTACCTGTTATAAAATAATTAACACAGCTATATCCGATCGGTTTACTTATGAAATTGGGACAATACCATAATACAGATGATGCCATGGCCAACTAACCTTTAACACTAATCCTACTTCAGATGTTCTGTTAAAGAAATCAATACTACCTTTATGTTCTTTTTTTATCAGCAAACTACATTACCCTTGGCTATGAATAAATGATGGGTAAACATTCCACATGGTTACATGAGGGACAAGAAGAGTTTCTTAACACTAATCATTTAAATAACAAAACATAGTGACTCCCTAGCCTAATTCAGAGGCTTAAATGCTGGTGGTGAGCTTGTATCATCACTGAAAAACAGGAAATACACTACTTTACTTCACTTTATGTAATCATCATAAAACACAATTACTTAATCTGAAAAATATAATCCACTCATGACAAATATTTCACTAAAGAGAGGGAGAGTTCTCTTAATCCCTATAATACAATATATCATAAATGCTTTTTTCCTCTAAAGCCACAAAATACATTTTAATCTCGGCATAAAAAATTTAATAAATTCACTGTTAAATAAATCCATAACCCTTCCACTTCTTTTGGCACATCACACCATCTGAAAATGATTGGAAAGTAAGTCATTCTACTTTTAATTCAACAATTATATAAATGGATTAAACAGTTTAAGTGTACATGCATAATAATGCATAAAACAATTTCAAATCACATTCAATAAGGAAATATTGTAATGATATAATTAATAAGTTATAAAAATGAATCTCCCATTCCTGATGAATTGTAAATATTTTAAATTTGAAATATAATAGTTACTGCTAAATAAACATCATCCCTCTTGCAAAGCAAAGGCAAAGCAATGCTTTTATATATTTAATATTAACTGATAAATTGAAATAAAAATTTGATTTGTGTTGAACTACAAATCTTTTAAATTTGTAACAAAATATTTATTAAGAAATGAACCTAATAATTTCTGGAAATGCAAAGATAAAATAATAACTTTTATGCATTTACCCAATCTTAAAATTAGCTGTTAGTTTCCTAATAGCAAATGTATACATCTATTGCCAACATACACATATAGAAATACATGTACACAATAAAAACTATATTAAAATAATATTTAATTACCTAGTATAATGTTTCTCGATACTATAGTTTTCTGAGATGTTCTTGAAGAAAAAAATAGTAATTAAATAATAATAAAAAATATAATACAAATAATTGGTCTACCTCTCTATCAAATGCTAACAAAAATAATAATAATCATTTATTTTTTTTTAGCTGGAACATAAGAGGTCATTTACACAGTCCATAAATAACACACATTGGTCATGTACAAAAATGGCAATGATAATTGTATAAACAGATATTAGTAAACATGTAACAATTTCCTGCAGGTAGACAATATGCATTTGAATTCAATTAAAGATCACTTCAAAAGTTTTTAGCAATAGATAATGAAACTGCTGGAAATATCACATGTGAAACTTTTAATAATGGCAAATAAATATTTATTTCTGCATATGTTTAGTAATAATTTATGTTTTAATTCATTACAATCATCAAGACATTTGTGCTAAATTTTCAAAGATTATCCATAAGGAAAATAGCTTATTAGTTCATAATATCCACTTAAGTCTACATATGTTTAGTGATAGTATATTTTAATAAAAAATCAAATGCAAATAAGGAGAATAATAAAATACAAATAATCACATCTAGTTTTCATGCTCTTCCACTTGTTCAGTTATAAGCACATTTAGAGATAACTTAATGATTCATTAATTTTATGGTGTCATGCATTTCATTCCTTAATTCTAGAGACATGAATGGTTATGTATATTTCTTGTCAATAATAAAGCATGTTATAGTAAGTTATATACATATCCTTTCATTTAAATTTTCCTCCTTTGCAGCTAATAGATATTTTTAATACATAGTTTTTGAAATGTTTGATAAAAAAGTTCAGCATAGATTTTCTTGAATAATAGCAAAATTTACATATTCCAGTGATTTCTTTAATGTTATAAATTAAAATTAGGCAAATCAAATTTGAAATATAGATACACATTTTAATTGCTTCTTTAATATTAGAGATTAAATTTAGGCAAAGCAAATTTATAATGTAGACACACATAAGCAACCCAAATGATGATCTTAAATCTAAATTAGTCAATTGGAAGTAGAGAAGATATACCTTGTTTTATAGTTGTTTATATTTGCATCCTAGTCTTCACTTTCCAAGAAAAATTTCTTGACTATTTTTATCCACAAAATTAATAAAAGTTTGTACTTTTCAGTTTGAATTATGGAAGGATCAATTTGTAGAGAGAAAGTTGTAGTAATAGAAACTCTTTGTGGAGAGAGAACTGTTGTAATAAAAGAAAGCCAAACTTTTTAAATAAGTATCCCCCTTTTATACCTGGTTATTCCTTGGTCATCTATTTCTTCTTCACAATCCAAGGTTACTCAAAAGTTCAACTTTACAAATAAAGCTTGCTCTTCTTACTGTACTGAGATGATTAGTTGTAAATATGCAATAGCCATTTCTGTCTTGAAAAAGAAAATAAAAGAGAAAAAAAAATCATTTTGTCTTTTAAAAAAAATTAATTAAATTGAACCAATAACAAAATATTCTGCATTTCTAAAGTAACAACAAGAAAAATAATTATTTTAGCAAATAAAATAATTGATAGTGTATTTTTCTATTGGACAATTCACTGATCCATTGATCTATTAATTCATTTAACAGGTGTTTAAACTGGTTATCCAAGGAATTGTTTATAAAAGTAAATATTTTACTGTAAAACCTGATATTTGGTAGTTTAATGAAGTACATGAATGAAAAATGAAGTTGAAAAATGGCAATACATGAGCACATATATGCTGCACTACAGGTACTAAAACAATCAGACCCAAACAAAAGTTTCTATGGCCATGAACCAAATATACTACACTAATTACAGTATGGATTGATGTATCAAAGAGCAAATAAAACAGAAAATAACCAAAACAAATATAAACACTGTCTTACAGACAAATAAGACAAATTAGGGATCAACTTAAATTATACATTAACAATTCCTGTGACAAGCCAAACCCATTTCTATCATTAAATATTCAAGCAAGTTATGAAATTTATAACTTGTTTTAATTATTATAAGGGTACTTTTGAAGGTTTTTGCAATGTTATATATTGCAGAGGCTATTACTATATGGTGAAACTGATTTGATTTCAGATCTATATAGCAATATGGTTTGGTAGGCTGGATTTGAAGACATTTATGTGTCTGATAAATTCATGCTTTAAAAATGATAGAAATGTATTTTATAAGTGCTGACATTTGAATTAGTATTTTAGTTATAGTTTTTAGACTCCCACCCCTCCACTGACATGGATCATAAGCTCAAAACCAGCTGGTCTGGAAGTAGGGATAATGATGGAGATTTTGAATTCTATCTCTTTTAGCACTTATAAAAACAAAGCTTGTTTAGAGCTGTTCATAAGCTCCACCTAGTCATCATAAAATGCAAACTTAAAAGCATGTTATGAAATTTATAACTTGTCTTAATTATTATAAGTGTACCTTTGCAGGGTTTTGCAATGTTATATATTGCAGAGCTATTACTATATGGTGAAAGTGAGCTGAATTCAGACCGATAGAACTCTCTGGTTTGGTAGGCTGGATTTGAAGACATTTACATGTCTGATAAATTTATGCTTTCAAATTGATAGAAACATGTTTTATAAGTGCTGACTCTTGAGTTAGTATTTTAGATCAAGTTTCTAGACTCCTACTCCTCCACTGATGTGAGCCATAAGCTGGAAACCAGCTGGTCTGGAAGTAGGGATAACAATAAAGATTTTGAATTCTATCTCTTTCAGCACTTATAAAAACAAATTTTTTTAGAGCTATTGGTAAGCTCCATCTAGTGATCATAAAATTCAAGCATAAATGCAAGTTGTGAAATTTATAACTTGTTTTAATTATAAATTCATGTTCAAAATTTTTTATAGGGTATAAAGTTAAAATTAACATTAATAATATTATTACATATTTGTATGGTGGTGAATTAGACAAACATATATATATATATATTGAAGCAGTCGGATCTGAGTTCGATCCTAGCTTCATGTTATTTACCCTAATACTAACCTTAAATTTCCGATGCAATGGGGCTTTATACGTTCAATCCACGCTAATTTCCATAATAAATAATTTATTTCAAATGCGTATTAAAATTAATTAGTTTAGCTTAAAATTGATCAATTCTCTAAATAAATTCATGAGAAAATATTCATGAATTTATATATATTAAATTGCGTGGATTGTGCGTATATACTTGTAAATATTAAAAATATATAATTGTTCGAAAGTTTCATTGCGTCGGGAATACTTGTTTTTTTTTAATTTTAAATAATTTGTTAAAGTGTTGTTGATTAAAAACTACATTCTTTCGATAAGCTCTCAAATTCTCAAAAACAACAGTAAAGTTTTATTAATTGGAAAAAGATAAGAATTCAATTTCTAATTAAAATCATTTCAGATTTTAAGAATTCATTTTCTAATTAGGAAAGGAATTCAAAAATTAGTTTGAAAGCCTTATCGAGGGAATGTATTTGAAAACAACTAATTGATAATAAAATGAGCGCTAGCCTTAAGGCATCTGGACAATATATATAGCCCTGAAAAGTCAGGAGAAGGAGACTAGTTTTGGTTGTAGAGTAGTGCAGTGAACTCTGTGTGTATAAAAATTGTATTTCATCATGATAGAGGGCTAGAACATCAGGGATCTGGCTACGGTTCCTAAAGTCCCGAGGAATCTTCACTGGAGCTGCTGAACCGTTTTCCGGATCGATCATTCTGCTAAAATAATGAAAGCTACTAAAATACTACTCCAGTAGTTAACCAATGATGCCTACGTTTCAACAACTTGGAGGAGTAACTTAAGGACAAGCACGGAATGGTAATATGAACGTTAAACTTTCTGGCCAGTTCGAACTTTATTTTATACTCCTTCTTTTTAAGAGCTCTTTTATTCTTTAATGTAAATCTTTGTAACACCTTTTATTTATAAAATGCTACTGTAAATCTATCTCGTAATTCTTTAAATCTCTAGTCTTTAAACTTTTTCTTTTCTTACCTGGCGGTTCGTTTAATATATATATATGTTAGTGTGCTTTATTAATGTCGTATTTAAAAATTATATGCCAATAATCTTTCGACTCGATGAGCTCCTTGATTCCATTTGCCTCACGCAAATAATATAATATAAATTTTAAATAGTTATTCTCGCCCATTAGAACTAAATTTATAAGTTCTATTAATCATCGAGTCGAAAGAAAATATTATATGTTTACTATTTTTATAATTAGCTAATAATAAATTATTAGCTCCGTTTTTCACCTATGTCCCCAGCTCCTAAGTTACAAGTGTTTATATACTCACGTAATGTTAAAATGTTATTTCTTGTTTCACTAATATTGATTTATTTATCCATATATATATATATATATATTTAAAATGTTTTTGCAAAAGGGTCGATAAAGGGTTAAATGTATTTTAATTCCACTTTTGTTATTTTATATTAATATTCAGGAAGGGCACGATATTAGGGCATAATTAATATAGTTTATAAATGTTTTAAAATAGTTCGATAAAAGCTCGTTTGACTTTAATTAATTGGTCAAGTCATCACGTAGAGCATTCTACATGGGTTTTATTTTTCAACGATGACTATCAAGTCATCATCATCAAATGTTGCTGACGTAGGGCCATCTTCCGCTCCGTTAGGCTGGTCGGTGATCATATTCTCTTATTTAAATTTCTCGAGGAAGAAAGTACTTCCTTTCCGATTCATTAGTCAAAGGGCGTAAGACTTGCCAAATGCAAGCCGCCATAGGACTTCGATCATCGACTAGCGATCATCTTTCAATTTTACTCTCTGCCTTGTAATTCGTCAGTACCATTGCATCTTTGTTCCGGTAAAACCCGCTCCGTGCTCGTAATTCGTGATGAAGTGATTTAAATTAAAGTCGAACCAATTCTCAAATATATTTAGTTTAAATCAGTTTTCAAATCAAGATTAAAGTTATGCCTTAAAATACGTTTTGCTCTTCATGAATAGATTTCCGAATGTGAAAATAAATCTCACATTCCACCGTAATAAAATTAGAACAATCATTTCCGTTCTTAATGAATACCTTTATCTGCCTTTATATTTCTCGTTGGGGGCATAGACATAGAATCCCATGTTGTGTAATACTTGTTGGCATATGATAAGGACCGCCACTCTTATTATATTTATAAATTCTTTTAAAGACTAGAGGTAACTAATGCAATCTATATTTTATTGAACAAAACAAATTATTATTATTATTAAATATTTCTAACATACTTGGTTTCTTAGTTCATCATTCTTTTTATAATTATTTAAATGTTAATACTCGCTGTCTGTGTTGGCAACCCGAACATACATATGATTTGATTTAAAAGTATTCAAAGTAATTAATTATTAGATATTCGTGTCAGTAAAAGGGTCTCTAGTCCTCACCAACCGTGGAGCTAGTTCTTGGCGCATAGCACTGTGCCGTCGATTTCTGCTATCTGAGCTGTTGAGTTGGGTTTGAATTCAGTTTTGGTTAAGCTGAGTTTGAATCCGATTTGACTTGCGGTGGTGGTGGGTTTTGACCGGTACATGGTTATGTTTTTGGCTGCCCAATCGTTGTGGCTCGACTTAATAAACCCCACACATGCCCTGGAGATTAGAATTGTGATTTTAGTTACTCAGTTAATTGAAATCCCAATAAAGTAAATGTTTCTGTAGAGTGATATTTTTTTTTAAAAAAAAAAAAGTGTTATATATATACTGAAATGATTTAATAAATTAAAATATCATTTTCTAATTCTTTCTTATAAAAATGTTTTCAAGATTATTTTTTTAAATGTTCGTTCAGTAAAAGATTCGTTAGTTAAAATAATTATTCATATGTATATATATTAATTATACGTGTACTATATCAGTATATATATTATACGTTTGTGTTATACGCGTTCGTGACAATAGGAAAAATATCGTTAGCAAAGTAGTAAGAGTCCATAGATCAAAGCATAGGGGTAAAATAAATGAAATATTTTGTCTGTGTCAAAATTAATTTTGTTCATCTCAGTTGTTATAATATAAAATATCTAATATGATATCATATAAAAGTCTTAATTTCAAAGTATTGCTTGCTAGCATATATATTAAATGTTCGCTCCGTATTTTTAGTAGTCTCAAAGTAGGCGAAGACCTTCAAACTGGGAATTATCTGTCAAGCGGTCCGATGCAGTGTGACATTACGCTTTAATGACAATAATTTCTAGAGTAACCTCAAAGCAGGTGAAGACCCTTTGTGTACACCAAGCAGCCAGATGCAGTTGGCAAAATGCTTAAATGGTTTGCACGCTTTCATGCTAGCAAGATTTAGAATAATATCTCCAATAAAAGTTCTTGTAATATTAATTTTGACATTTTTTTTGGTGTTAAAGCCTCATGCTTAGTAAAAATGAAGTAGTGAACTCCTATATTTAAACTCAGGTCATGAACGCGTTAGCTGTTATTAAATAATATTACTCATCATCAATTCAATTGTTTTATTAAAGGTTAAGTCTATCATATGTGGTTTGGGGGTCAATGGGTTATATCACATGCCCTATTGATCTCATTTTGCTCACTGGCGCCCATATAAATAAATTTGTCAGCAAATTTGATTGTCAGCACAGTAGTGGGTCAATCGCCATAATAAAAAAAACCAAGTGTGTTCAATACAGAATGATTTGTTGTATCTGCTAATACATAATATTTGTATATCACTGTATAGTTTTTTTTTTTCAGACATGGGAGAACAGAACAGTTGAACAAAGGGAAAGTGAATAATGTTTTTTTTATATATTTTTGAATACATGTCTCACTCAAACAGTTAAAATAAAGAGCTAACCAAGAAAACGTAGGTAAACTAAAAAAAAGGCAGATTACATAGATTGGGGAAATAATATGAAGCAGCTAGTGAAGATTGGGACAATGGACCTGTAGTCAGAGACCTAGTTAAAATTACTGAAGAAAAAAAAAATATTTTTAAGCATACAGAGAGTACTATAAGTTGATCTGCGTTGTTCATTATATTGATTGTTTATTACATTATTTTCTTATTTTCAAAAATGGGAAAAGACACTTTCCAAACGATCCTCAGAGAAATGAGAGAAGACCGAAAGGTACTGATGATGATGATGGAAAGGCTGGTAAGGCTCGAGGAAGCATGAGGCATCCAAGCCAACTCAAACCTAGAGAATGTAAAGCTTCAGCAAGAAATAAATCCCTCTGAAGTCCCAAAAATAGATGATGAAGATGATCAGGCCACACCAAAGGAAGTTGTAGATAGCAAGGAAGACGACAGTGGTGAGGATGAGTCCAATTACGCAACAGGGGAAGAAGCCGATATAGATATAGAGAAAGAAAAAGATGTTCAGACCACTAGTCCAATGAAATTAAAAGTGGAAATGGGACAGATGATGAGTCCTCAACTTAGTATAAAGAAGTTACAGACGCCAATGCCTGGATCCTTGATACAGATTCAAACTTTCAAAGAAGACCCAGGAGAGAAACCCATCGTTCATAGAGATAATGTTAAAGAATTGTTTTTTGTGCATTCGGTCGCAGAAAAGGCCACAGAATTAATGACAGCAATAGATTACAGAAACTTGACACTGACGAGAAAGGACCAAGACTACGACCATTATCAAAAGTTAAAACCATATGTGCCACCTGATCCAGGGAAACAATAAGACATTTATTAGATGACAGATATATGTACAGAAGACCAACTGACATGACCATAGGGAAAAACGAGACTTGATAAACGGACCGATTTTTTTTAACTTATTATAAGCGGAATATTCAAAAAAATTGATCGTAGTGAGACATGTATAATTTTTGTAGTTTGGGCAGGTTATATTATTCACACTCAGGCTGTTCTCCCAGAGTCTATACACTTATGCAACTGTATCCTGCATAAGTAAAGTCATTTTTTTTCATTGTTTTTTTTTGAAGTGAAAAGAAATGAAGCAGTCGGATCTGAGTTCGATCCTAGCTTCATGTTATTTACCCTAATACTAACCTTAAATTTCCGATGCAATGGGGCTTTATACGTTCAATCCACGCTAATTTCCATAATAAATAATTTATTTCAAATGCGTATTAAAATTAATTAGTTTAGCTTAAAATTGATCAATTCTCTAAATAAATTCATGAGAAAATATTCATGAATTTATATATATTAAATTGCGTGGATTGTGCGTATATACTTGTAAATATTAAAAATATATAATTGTTCGAAAGTTTCATTGCGTCGGGAATACTTGTTTTTTTTTAATTTTAAATAATTTGTTAAAGTGTTGTTGATTAAAAACTACATTCTTTCGATAAGCTCTCAAATTCTCAAAAACAACAGTAAAGTTTTATTAATTGGAAAAAGATAAGAATTCAATTTCTAATTAAAATCATTTCAGATTTTAAGAATTCATTTTCTAATTAGGAAAGGAATTCAAAAATTAGTTTGAAAGCCTTATCGAGGGAATGTATTTGAAAACAACTAATTGATAATAAAATGAGCGCTAGCCTTAAGGCATCTGGACAATATATATAGCCCTGAAAAGTCAGGAGAAGGGGCTAGTTTTGGTTGTAGAGTAGTGCAGTGAACTCTGTGTGTATAAAAATTGTATTTCATCATGATAGAGGGCTAGAACATCAGGGATCTGGCTACGGTTCCTAAAGTCCCGAGGAATCTTCACTGGAGCTGCTGAACCGTTTTCCGGATCGATCATTCTGCTAAAATAATGAAAGCTACTAAAATACTACTCCAGTAGTTAACCAATGATGCCTACGTTTCAACAACTTGGAGGAGTAACTTAAGGACAAGCACGGAATGGTAATATGAACGTTAAACTTTCTGGCCAGTTCGAACTTTATTTTATACTCCTTCTTTTTAAGAGCTCTTTTATTCTTTAATGTAAATCTTTGTAATACCTTTTAATTATAAAATGCTACTGTAAATCTATAGCGTAATTCTTTAGATCTCTAGTCTTTAAACCTTTTCTTTTCTTACCTGGCGGTTCGTTTAATATATATATATGTTAGTGTGCTTTATTAATGTCGTATTTAAAAATTATATGCCAATAATCTTTCGACTCGATGAGCTCCTTGATTCCATTTGCCTCACGCAAATAATATAATATAAATTTTAAATAGTTATTCTCGCCCATTAGAACTAAATTTATAAGTTCTATTAATCATCGAGTCGAAAGAAAATATTATATGTTTACTATTTTTATAATTAGCTAATAATAAATTATTTGCTCCGTTTTTCACCTATGTCCCCAGCTCCTAAGTTACAAGTGTTTATATACTCACATAATGTTAAAATGTTATTTCTTGCTTCACTAATATTGATTTATTTATCCATATATCTATATATATATTTAAAATGTTTTTGCAAAAGGGTCGATAAAGGGTTAAATGTATTTTAATTCCACTTTTGTTATTTTATATTAATATTCAGGAAGGGCACGATATTAGGGCATAATTAATATAGTTTATAAATGTTTTAAAATAGTTCGATAAAAGCTCGTTTGACTTTAATTAATTGGTCAAGTCATCACGTAGAGCATTCTACATGGGTTTTATTTTTCAACGATGACTATCAAGTCATCATCATCAAATGTTGCTGACGTAGGGCCATCTTCCGCTCCGTTAGGCTGGTCGGTGATCATATTCTCTTATTTAAATTTCTCGAGGAAGAAAGTACTTCCTTTCCGATTCATTAGTCAAAGGGCGTAAGACTTGCCAAATGCAAGCCGCCATAGGACTTCGATCATCGACTAGCGATCATCTTTCAATTTTACTCTCTGCCTTGTAATTCGTCAGTACCATTGCATCCTTGTTCCGGTAAAACCTGCTCCGTGCTTGTAATTCGTGATGAAGTGATTTAAATTAAAGTCGAACCAATTCTCAAATATATTTAGTTTAAATCAGTTTTCAAATCAAGATTAAAGTTATGCCTTAAAATACGTTTTGCTCTTCATGAATAGATTTCCGAATGTGAAAATAAATCTCACATTCCACCGTAATAAAATTAGAACAATCATTTCCGTTCTTAATGAATACCTTTATCTGCCTTTATATTTCTCGTTGGGGGCATAGACATAGAATCCCATGTTGTGTAATACTTGTTGGCATATGATAAGGACCGCCACTCTTATTATATTTATAAATTCTTTTAAAGACTAGAGGTAACTAATGCAATCTATATTTTATTGAACAAAACAAATTATTATTCTTATTAAATATTTCTAACATACTTGGTTTCTTAGTTCATCATTCTTTTTATAATTATTTAAATGTTAATACTCGCTGTCTGTGTTGGCAACCCGAACATACATATGATTTGATTTAAAAAGTATTCAAAGTAATTAATTATTAGATATTCGTGTCAGTGCAAGGGTCTCTAGTCCTCACCAACCGTGGAGCTAGTTCTTGGCGCATAGCACTGTGCCGTCGATTTCTGCTATCTGAGCTGTTGAGTTGGGTTTGAATTCAGTTTTGTTGAGCTGAGTTTGAATTCGATTTGACTTGCGGTGGTGGTGGAATTTGACCGGTACAATATATATATATATATATATATTAAACCAACCCAACGAAATGATCCAACCTGCTAATTTGAAATCAACCTACCTCGAACAACCATTAAACAAAACGACCACTTTTATATTATTTAACACTGGTTTACTATTTACTACCTTCACAACTCTTAATGCTATAAAACTTACAATTTAAAATCTACCACTTAAACTTACAGGAAACAACAAACACTAAAGCATCAACAAATAAAATATTAGCTAATATTTTTTATATTTTGTCCTGCTAAATTTCCCTTTTAGAAATGGTTGGTTTTCAGGCAAAGTGTCAACTATTATCAATAGCGAACTATTAATAACATTCAACACTCAACTACCAAAATATATACCGATCAAATAAACACTTTATTATTATTTTTTTTAAAAAAGAAAAAAAATCCCTTAGGTGCCAGCTAATTACATTAGAATTAGCATGTCCATCTGATCAGCATAATTTGGTGCCTAAAACGTCCATTAGCTCAGTCGTTCCAACCAACCACTAATAAACAAACAAAAGGTATCTTAAATGCCTGTCTGTTCTAAACTGCTACTATTTCCTAAAATTAAAATAATTTTCCCCTGAATCATTCTAAATAATACTTCGCTCCTTTAAAACTAATAATAACAACATTATACTGAATGCTAAACATTTATAGATTTAACTTGGCGAATCTTTTCTAAAATACTATTATTAATGATTGGATTTTTTACCTCCTACTCTTATAAGAAAATAAATATTTATACTTACCCACACATATCAAAATAAACATACATATTTTAAGAAAAATAATTTAAATATTTTACTTTATTTTAATATAAATGCATCGTTTTATCTTATAATAAAACACACATACTTCTTTTTTTTAAAATTAAAATAAGCATTTTAATATATTACTTGAGCAAATAAATTATACACATTACATCATATTTTATTATTATTTTTTAAGTTTAAGTTTAAAAATCAAATCACACATATGTCCATGCCAAAAATATTATTTCATGGAAGCTGCTTTTATTTATTTTATTATTTCAAATATTATCTTTTGAAGTTTAAAGTTTTTTTTTTTTTAAGTTTAATTCAAAAAATTCAAAGTTTTCTTAATAAAGTCTATCTTTATTTTTTAAGGATAACGGAATGTTTATATATCAAAATCAAATAATTACCTAGGTTTTTAAATATGACAGAAACAGTATAATGGAATTATCACTGAACTCATCGATGACTGGTAAAATTCTTTCGTAGATCCCGTGTCCTAATATTTCCATGGCTGGTTTGGCATTCCTGCACTCTGCTGTCCATGTAGTTTATTTTAACATGATTACCTTCCAAACTAATTGCAGATCTTAGATGCATAGAGAGCGGCTTTTTGGTCAACTGCAAATACGTTGGTTTTTTAATAATGCATCATTTTGGAAATATTACTTCAAAAATATTTTATTAAAATGAAAAAGTCCAAACCAAGAATGAACAAAAATTTGAGCTATTTATACTGTTTTAAACAATGGGAAACTATTTTTAGCAGCAGCATTCTTCGTTGCGTGAAATAAAATCAGCTTCTAGCATCTACTTTTTATTAAAAATTGCATTCACACACACACATATATTTATTTATTTATTATAAGGTAAAACAAAATCTCTTTATTATTTTATTAAAAATTCATTTAAAAAATATTAAATCATTTATTTATTACAAGTTTTTTTCTTCTTTTAAACAAAAAAAAATATTATTTTATACTACTTATTATTTTAAAACAACTTATTATTTTAAACAGCATTTACAGTCTATTTTATTTAATACAAAAATTCCCCCCCCTACTCTTTAGTTTTTACATTTTATTCTCTTCTAATTTTAAGCTTTTATATTTTTAAACATGGAATTCATAATAAATTAATTACATATCAATGTACTTT
>JAQFVV010014190.1:0-46328 GCA_028023455.1 Epiperipatus broadwayi
AAAAAACTATACACTTATAAGAGTCATTCTGCTTTCTCCATTGCTTTAATAGAAAGGTTAATTTATGTTTTTCAAACATTGTCGATTATTATCTTAGGAAAATATATGACATTATTTGTCATTGTTCTTTGAAGAACTTTTTTAAATTAATATTTTTTTACTTTTTTCAATCTGCCCAATATTTTTCTATTCATTCCTAATCAAGAGTCATCATCATCAACAACAATTATCAATCCACTGCAGGATGAGAGTCTATCCAAGTTTCTTATCCGATTTTTAACTCACTTCTCCACACCCTGCACACTTTTTATTTCATGTATCCATCTCACATGTGATCTCTTTTTGTGCCTTTTATAATTTGTCACAATCCACTTTATGATTTCATTTATCCATCTATTATCATCTCTTCTAGCAATATGTTCTGTCCAACTTCACTTCAGTCTTTTAATTTTTCAACGATGTCAGTAATATTTGTTTGTTCTCTTACCCATATATTGTGTTTTCAATCCCTTCTTGTTATTCCTAACATGCATATCTCCATACTTCTTTGAATGGTCTAAAATCTCTGTATTACTTTTTTATTAAGTGTCCAAGCCTCAGATTCATAAAAAAACAACTAGTAAAACATATTTATTAAAACTCTTCCTTGTCAAACACATAGACATATTTCCTTTTAATATTAAGTTATTTCTACCAAAAGAACTGCAATCAAGTTTATTTCTATGATTAATTTAATTCATATGTTTCCATATGTAGTAATAATCTGACCAAGATATTTGTATTTGTTAACTTCTACTAACTCATCATAATCAATCTTTCTTTTCATCTTTTGAGAAAATCCATTGAACCATATTTTAGTCTTTTTAACATTTACCTTAATGCTACTTGCTTACTTTCATCTGATAATTCTTGCAAAGTTTCCTGTGGCTCTAAACATTATTTTCAAAAACAATTACATCATCTGCAAAATCTAAATGACTTAAATAATCTCCATTCACTTTTACTCCTTTAGCTTCCCATTTTAATTCACAAAATACTTCTTGCAGCACTGCTGTAAAATGTTTTGGAGATATGGAGTCATCCTGTCTTACACACTTCTCAATTTTGACTTTTCCAGTATCATTATGTAATCTAATTGTTGCTGTTGCATTTTTATAAATATTCAAATATTCTTTAAAATATGACAATATCCTGGATCTACACCTTGGTGATCCAATGCTTTAATCACTAAAGAAATGTTTACAGAATCAAATGCCTTTTTATAATCTACAAATCCAAAACATAATGGTAACTCATATACATTGGTCATTTCTATAATTTCTCTTAATACTTGGATATGGTCTACTGTATTAAAACTACTTTTAAACTAGATGTATAGCAGTCAAAAATATTTCTATAAGCAAGAGATTTCTTAATTACATAAGCACACAAACATATTAATGGTCATTCAGTTTTGCAAAAATATTTTTAAATATGGCACAGGCAATTTCTGATATAACCTATGTTGACATTACATTCATTTATAAAAATATAGTTGAATAATGAGATCTAGGAACAAATATTAATTAAAGATAAAACACATTTTATTAGAAAGCAGAGTTTAAAATTTATAACTATAGTACTAATAATAATGATGCTTAAAGTAAAATAGGTTTTTTAATCAAAAGTTAATTGTATAATAATTTGAATAATAATTTATTAATTCATTCTATATTTCTTTTATAACACATTTATGATTGTTTCAATTATTTTGCCCATAAATAGTTAAATAATAATAGCAATGAATTTTTAAGTAATGAGCCCATTACAATGGTGTAATATTATTTTACAAACAAGTATCCAGACAATATTTTTTTCAATGAAAGAATACGTTAATTTTCATTTGACAGAGTTGAGAAATATTTTTCTTATCTCTTATGTCTGTATTAAACATAAGTTAAAATATTTGCTAGTAAATGTCTTCCACTATCTAGCAAATATAATAAATAAATAATTATGACAAGTAATTAAAATGTCATTTCAAAATTAATAAAGAGATTCTACAATTCAGAATTTTAATTGTTCATTCATTAAAAATGAATTATCCTGGAAACAACCATTGTTAAAATACAATAATATTAAAATAAATATATTTCAAGGAAATATTGCTGAAGACAAAACATTTCAAAGTGTTTTGATAAATTTATTCCGCTTTCAATATTTTGTTAAAATCTTTAAGCAGTCGTTGAAAATATTAAAAATTGCTATAAGTATTAAAAACAGAAGTATTAATATTGTGATCCCAAAAATATTAATTCAATAACAAAGTTTATTGTAATAAAAGTAATTAGTAATCAAATGAAAGTTCTTAAAATAGTGAGGTAAGCCATAAAAAATTTCAAAAGATGTTAATTCTGCATAAAAGTAATTTAGTAGTTGTCGAAAAATAACTATTCAAACTCCATGTTATGCTTTTTTCTATTTTTATAATGTAGATTTTTAACTTTCCAGTAGACTGAGCTTAAAGTTTTAGCAACTGGATTATAACTTATTATATATATATATATATATATATATATATATATTTTTATTAAAGTAATATATATATATATATATATATATATATATATATATATATTACTTTAATAAAAATAAAATTTATTTAAATAATTAACCTGAATTATTAGAAATGATTAACTATGCAATCAAATAATAATACCTATTTAATAAAGAAAATATGCAAGTTTTTAACTCCTTATGCAAACTATTCCAGTGTGTTTTTATACCCTGAATCACATGATCAATTTCATTGATTGATATTGACATTTTAAAATTACCTCTCCTTGATCTCTTATAATAAAGTTTAAAAATTGATTTTGTATCTGAGAAACAAAGCTAAAAATTGAAACTCATTTACAAATTATCTAGATTCTTTAATTAAAATATTTTTAGCTAAAATAATTATTTATAAAATACAAATATTACAAAAAAATAAAATATTACAGAATAAATTACCTTGCTTTGAAAAAAATATTCATTTACATGTTTTTTTTTATAATACTTTTATATTTATTTATAAATTAGAAGTTCTCCAGAATACCCTTTATTGTTTTAAATTAAAAATATTTTAGAATATTTAAATATTATGAACAAAAAAGTAAAAGATAAAATTAAAATGCAATCTGACTTATTAAATTTTCTAAAGTTTCTCTTAATTTAAAACTAATAACTTTTAATAATAATAAATTAACTCTCTATCTTTTAATTAATGTCACTTAACTTTTTTTACTGACTTAATCTTTATAATGATTTTCATAAATAAAGACATACTTTTATTACTTAATAACTTAAATAATTTTTTATGTGTTTGTGGGTATATTTATTATTTATTGAGTAACAATAAATTCACTACATAAATAGGTTTATTGTGGTCTTTCAAAACATGGACATATGTATGTGCATGCATGACATTTCTATATATGAGAGGGGTAAACATAATCAAAATTTTATAATAAAAGAAATTGTTATTTATTTTTAGGCGGTATAAATTTAATCTCCTTTAAATTACTATTTCTTTGATACAATACACCAGTCTAAACATGTTTTTCATTTTTCAACATAGTAAATAAATACTTGCAAAGTGATGCCTGTTAATGCCTCCATTGTTTTTTTCCCACAACTTCTATGTCTGCAAAAAAGAAAAGAGAGGCATTTTCTCATTTGGGTGATTAAAAAAAATTGCATGAAGCAAGATCAAGCAAATAAGGTTGATAGATATGTTGGTTCATGCTGAATTTTATTAAAAAGTGTTTCACACTCAAAGAATTGAAAAATGACCCTTTGTTGGGTTGGAGCTTGGAGTCTCTTCTTTGCCAAAAACAGGGTAATTATATTTTACCATATCATGTAAATATTTCAGAGCATTTAAATCAATTACCAAACTGTTATGAACTAAATTTGAAAAAAAAATGCTGCTTGTGCAAAAAGACAGTGATATTTTGACCTTGAACTTCACTTGTCATGCTTTTTTGGGAGAAGGTGTTAACATTTCAATTAAACCCTCATAATCTTACATTTATGAAATCAGCTTGCTTATGATCTGTTTCAAATATTACAACAGTTTTCCTTGCTGTTTTCTTTAAATCAAAACATAATTTCACATTGTTGAAACTTTTCAGCCGTTATAAAAAAATTGACAAATATATAAAATGTACTTTACAACAATGTATGTTACATGGCCTCACAATTTCACAATATAATTTAGAAGATTGATGCAGAAAGATTCCAGCAAAAAGTATATAACTGCAGAAGTATATACTATGACAGGTGCACAAACCAGAGAAGGATTCCAGTTATTTTTGGGTCTCCTTTTATATAGAAGATTACATTGCTTAGATTAAAAATAAGAATAAAAATAAAACAACTTAAAATAAACTTAATAAAAATAAAGTTAATCCATGTAACAGAAAAAACACAATAGAAAATCACAATTTAATTACATTTTATTGTCAGAATAATCCAAAATTGGAAAATATTCATAATGAAGAAAACTCTAGAAATGTATTATTAGAGATTAATTACTTTAAAAAAACAAGGGAAACAATTCAAAATGTTATTCATTCTTTACGGATTAATTCAGAGTTTGATAAGATGCATGTTTAGCATAGAACTGCAATGCTGTGAATGAAAATTATATAGGAACACCTCTAGAAGCTAGTAGTAGAGAACAAAAGTATGTAATTTCAGTCAAACTAGATCCAGGAAAAAACATTATTTAAATTTGTCATTCTTACTAACACATTCATCTTACTGACCTGGAAAAAGACTATTTGCACCTTCAAATATAAATCATGGCCAGAAAGAAAATTATTTACAATAATCATAGCATCTGTGTGATGTACATGTCTTAGGTTCCCTAAAAGTGTAATCAACTCAAGTCAAAAATGTAGTTATTTTTTGTGATGAATTACTAATTGCCTGGATATCTAATCTGAAGTGTCATAATATCTCAATAAGCTATAGCTTGCCCATACCTATGATGGTCATATATCCACTTCATTATCTACTGTTTAAATATATGCAAAAATAATCAAGAAATGAACAAAGTACAAGTTAAAGAACAACACCTATGGTTGATAATAGATGTATTATAGATTTCTAAACCAATCAGATATAAGCATACACAATTATAAATTAATTTAATTCTAGATACCATGATAATGTTTCTTTTTTAAAAAAACTTAAAAGAACAGGTCTTAATGAGTTTATATTTATACAATTGTTCTGTTTAATTCATTATTAATTGTGTTTGATTTGTAGGTTTTTGTTATTACTAATATATAAGCTAATTTTGTTTTGCTTTTATTTTATTTTGTTTGTACAATTTAATAATAATGTAAATAAATTGGTTTTTAGTAATTTTACACATCCAAGTTGTCAGTGCCTTTTTTATATCTCATATTTAGTTCCAAACTTTAACAATAACATTTATAGTTATGGTGTCACCACTGAAAAAATACTGAACTGTTATCAGAAATTGGAAGGAATTGTATTACATTCAGATAAATTCTTTTCACATGGAATGATGGCACCCTAGGAAAGACTATGAACTTACACCTTTAATATTAGTTCAAATAAAATAAATTTATCTCTGGATAAAGAAGCATTCTGTGAATTCATAGAATTGATTTTAAAGAAGCAATGGGAAATATAACCTATTTGTATTTCATCAAGATCACTATTATCTAATTCCTTTGTGACTGTACTAAGCTTAAAATATTTCCAGTTATATTGAAAGTTCATCCAGCAATATATATATATATATATATATATATATATATATATATATATATATATATATATATATATATATATAATATGTAGGGTATTCTGTTTTTAATTTCTTTTAGTACTCATTAGTTAGTATAAAATGGCCGACTACAATGGCCCACTTTCTACTATTATTGTCAAATAGCCAACTACTCTCTTTATGAAATTTAATAAGAAAAGTGTGAATGCAGAGGAAAAGAGTGTACTTTAGTTTACATGGTTGATGATCTAAAAAACCCATATTATGGGTGGATGATTGTTACTTTTTATAGATATCTAAGACTGAATTAAGGTCATGATAATAGGTTGCTTAGTTTACATAGTAAAATAGTGCAATAATTTTTTTTCAAAGTTAAAAAATGACCATAAATTGAATTTCAGACATTTTAATCTACCTTCTTCAGCTTTATAAATCATAAAATAACAATACAGAAATAATTGGCAGTATTATAATGTAAAAAATAATTCTTTTCTTTTTTGATCTCATGCCATAATGTATTTTCAATGCAAAGTATTTTTATAGGCAAATATTATATCACTAAAGACATTGCACCAAATAAATACTTCTAACTTTAACTATGCATATTATAAAATGCATTCAATTCAACAGTATTATTTTTTCTTGTTTCTTATTGATACCACACTATTAAGGAAACATGTTTGTTTTCATTCATTTTGCATGTGAAAATAACCAATTATCTATTTTTAGAATCAAAAAAATATCACCAAACATCCTTCTGTGTATTTAAAATGTGGATGATAATATAAGATTCTTTTTGATTTTATTATAAATATATATGCTGTATTATCTTTATATTAATATTACATCTTGATTCACCATATTAACCCTTTTAGCAATCTAGCTCCAAAATTCATGTTGCTAAAAGATTGCAATATTTTTGTGAACACAGATATTTTTTCACATCTAATTTTCCATACAAAAATATTATGGATTCATGCACTTTAAATAATAATGTAGTGCATTACTTAATAATTAAATATACAACAACGTATACTTCTAACTTATATAGATTTTTTTAGAAAGTTCAATGTCGGCAGCAGTGTGGGCTTTGAGCATTCCATCATTTGAGTTGCAATAGGATGGACAGCTGAAGAGTTGTGGAGTGGATTGACTGCCTATTAAAGTATGAAGATAGGCTATCTTAATATAAATCTGAAAACTTATTGTATATATGTGTAAAGATGATAATCTAGACCAACTGATAAAAGCTGGTTTAGCACAAAATATATTGGTGATTATTTATCTTTTAGACATATATGTGTTTAAGTGTATCAGTGGTATGAGATAGTGTGGAGAATTGAGGGTCGTGTGAAAGTCTGACCTCAAAATACTGTATATATTACATTGTTTGTACAAGTATATACATAGCCTGTATGTTAGATATTAAAAACATAAAGTAGAAATATTCCTCCTTTTAAAATGATTTTCATACAAATAAAGTTACTCATCTGGTTGCTTAAAATCTTGTTTTTTCATTGTTTACTTATCTCGTTAGATTGTCATTTTCAAACTACTTTTACAATTGCGTAGCAGCAATAATAATATTCTAAAATTATTTCACTTTTATTTATTACAATTCATAATTTGTCATTTTAAATTAAACAGTAAGTATCAATTTTAAACTAGGCAAAACTTTCCATACAGTAGTGCCATCTTATGCCAAACAGAATAATCAATGGATGCCAGAAGATTTCTGCATAAAATCCTTATATAGTGCCTACTCATCCAATATCCCCAGACTAGTTTCTGGCTTGTGGACTTCGTCAGTGAAGAGCCTTGGATCTGAGAGCACTGCACCTATATTACTCTAGTTGGCACAAGATGGCACTACTGTATGAAGAGTTTTGCCTTGTTTAATAACAATTATGTGCTAGTATGAGGTAGTGATTATGCGATGTTTAGAAGTATCAATTTTATTACATTCGCATCTTTGAATAAATTCATTAATGGATATTTGTAATCATTTATTAAGTTAGAGACAGCCATATTGTTTCTAGCTCAGAAATAAATTTTCAACTCAAAGATTAATATGTCAATTTTTTTTTATTATTATTACTGTCTATAATCCCATAGAATTATTAATCCATTTTATCTCTCATTTTTCCATATATATTACCTCATTCACACGTTTCAAAAATGTGTGTGAAAAAGTTTTTCTAGAATAAATAAATGTCGTAATAATTGTTATTTACTTTCAATTTTATTCAAACTTATTTTATAAGCGTTGTAACAAAATGCATTTTAAAATTCAATTTAAGTTTTCCTGTGGTTTCTCAAATTTTTTATATCAACAACTTTATAAGTATTGTTTTTTAAAATATAAGTGCTTTACTTATGGTTAGAATCAAATAAAAATCTCAAATAATTTATGTATTTATTTAGAATGTTAACACATAAATTCGGATTTTATGTATATATTTTTAAAAATATACTCACTTTCTTTTTTACTCTTGATTTAACATTTATTTTTTGCTTATTCCACAAAAACATTTCTTAAAAATTACTAAGTTATTATACAAATATATATATATATATATATTTTCACCAAACTTGACTTTTCTAATATATATATATATATATATATATATGGCTGCAGAAAGGAGTTTTGCTATTAACTGAAAGGAGACCCTTTGATTCCTCTTGGAGGCCTTAAAGGAACCGAGCAGGGCAAATTCCTAATGTCCACTCCATACGTTCTTGTCGTTGCAGCTGTTATTACTATGTGATTATTCATATAGTATACAAACATGAATGGGCTGCTCACCAACACGCATTAGCCAGTGTGGTAAGTTTATTGGCCTTTTACCTCTGAGTTTAAGATCAAGAAACACCATGGTCTTTCTTCTCAGTGCCTGATAAGGCAGAATGAACGTTTGTGTAAATGATAAATATTTTCCCAATACATATATACAATATGACAGACAAAAATAAAGCATGGCCCTTATTCCCAGGAGGCTGTAAAGTCACCAACCAAGGCAGCGGTTGGTGGCCGAAGGCGGAAGGTGCTAAGAATCCTCTGATTGCGGACCCAGGCTGCCATTTGATGACGACATTTTATTTAGGTACTTACAACTGCAGATCACTTTCAAGTGAAGGAAGATTGCAAGAATTAGAAGAAGAACTCTCTTATATTAAATGGGACATTATTGGACTTTGTGAAGTTAGAAGAAAATGTGAAGAAACAATTGATTTAAAAAGTGGACATATACTCTATTATAAAGACACAAATATTGGAAATACAAGTGGAGTAGGATTCATTATAAATAAAAAGTGGAAGAACAATATTGTGGAGATTGATGGTGTATCGGACTGAGTGGCAAGATTAGTTATACAACTTAATAGCAGATACTAAATGCAGATAATTCAGGTTTATGCCCCAACAAGTTCTCATAGTGATGAAGTAGTAGAAGATTTTTATATGGATGTACAAAAGGCTTTTGATCAGAGTAAACACCATTTTAAAATTGTTATGGGAGACTTTAATGCTAGAATTGGTATAAAAATGAAAGATGAAAGTGCTGTGGGTAATTTTGGTTATGGTAATAGAAATGAGAGAGGACATAGACTTGTGGAGTTTGCAGAAAAAGAAACACTTTATATTATGAATTCTTTTTTTGAGAAAAATGTTAAAAGGAAATGGACATGAAAGCATCCAAATGAAGGTACAGCGGAATTGGATTATATTTTGACTAACAGGAAATACATATTTCAAGATTGTAATGTTCTTAATAAATTTAACACAGGAAGTAATCATCGATTAGTAAGGTGTAAGATACGTGTTAATGTAAAACTAGAGAGACAAAAATTATTAAGGAAAACAATATTTACAGTTGATATTCCTAATCTTCAGAAACATTCTAATGAATTTAAATTAGAACTTACAAATAGGTTTCAAGTGTTAGGAGATTTTGAACATGATTCAGATTTGAATGAAATTAATATAAAAATAACTGATACACTTTTAAAAACTGCAACAAACATAGCTGGTAGAAAGAAACAGCAATTGACCAATAAAATTTCTACTGAGACTAGAGAATTTATGAAGAAAAGAAGGAGTATGAAGACATACAAAAATGATGCATTAAAAAGAATTGAATATCTAGAATTTTGTAAAATGGTGCGGAAAAGAGTTGAAAATGATATAAGAAAGTATAACTGTGAACTAGCAAGGAAAGCTGTAGAAGAAAATAAAAGTCTTAAGAATGTAAAACAACATTTTGGTATTGGTAGGAAATTTATATCTGCAATAAGAAAAAAAGATGGAATTATTATTAAAAGGAGAGATGACATCATGAAATTGGTAGAAGATTTTTATCAAGAATTATATAGTAATAAAGAACAAGTACCTCCTATACCTATTACATCTTCCAAATTGCCCAGAATTTTAAATGAAGAAGTGAGACATGCAATTAAATGTATGAAGAAAGGAAAGGCTCCAGGTAATGATGGAATTATAATTGATATATTAAAAGAAGCAGGTGAAGAAATAGAAAAAAATTTAGCAAAGTTATATACCAAATGTCTAAATGATAAAGATGTACCGGATGATTAGAAGAATGCAGTAATAATATTAATATTTAAAAAAGGTGATAAGGAAGATATTAGAAATTACAGACCTATCAGCCTTTTATCAGTTTTATATAAAATTTTTACCAAGATAATTACTACTCGTCTACAGAGAACATTGGATTTCCACCAACCAAAACAACAAGCCGGATTTAAAAGTGGTTTTAGTACAGTATATCATATCGAGGTATTGAGAGAAGTTATAGAAAGGACAAATGAATATGAGTTGCCATTATGCTTAGGATTTGTAGATTATGAAAATGCATTTGATTCTATAAACATTTCTTCAGTGATTAAAGCATTAGATCATCAAGGTATAGATCCAGGATATTGTCATATTTTAAAGAATATTTATAAAAATGCAACAGCAACAATTAGATTACATAATGACACTGGGAAAATCAACATTGAGAAAGGTGTAAGACAAGGTAACTCCATATCTCCAAAACTTTTTACAGCAGTGCTGCATGAAGTATTTTGTGGATTAAAATGGGAAACTAAAGGAGTGAAAGTAAATGGTGATTATTTAAGTCATTTAGATTTCGCAGATGATGTAGTTGTTTTTTGCAAATAATGCTTCAGATCTGCAGGAAATGTTGCAGGAATTATCAGATGAAAGTAGGAAAGTAGGACTAAAGATAAATGTTAAAAAGACTAAAGTAATGTTTAATCGATTTGCTCAAAATATGAAAATAAAGATTGATTATAATGAATTAGAAGAAGTTAACAATTACAAATACCTTGGTCAGATTATTAATACAGATGGAAACATAATGGAGGAAATTAATCATAGAATTAAATTTGTTTGGAGTGCTTTTGGTAGAAATAACTTGATACTAAAATGAAATATGCCTATGTGTTTGAAAAGGAAGGTTTTTAACAAATGTGTTTTACCAGTTCTTACTTATGGATCTGAGACTTGGACACTTAATAGAAGAGCAATTCAGAGACTTCAGACCACTCAAAGAAGTATGGAGAGGTGTATGTTGGGAGTAACAAGAAGAGATCGTAAACGCAATGTATGGGTAAGAGAACAAACAGGTGTTACTGACCTCATTGAAAAAAATAAAAGATTGAAGTGGAGTTGGGCTGGACATATTGTTAGAAGAGATGATAATAGATGGACAATTGAAATTTTAAACTGGATTCCAAGAGATTGTAAAAGACCCAGAAAGAGACCACATGTGAGATGGATGGATGAAATAAGAAAGTGTGCAGGGGTGATGTGGAGAAGAGAAGCTAAAGATCGGAGAAGATGGATTAAACTTGGAGAGACCTTCATCCTGCAGTGGATTGATAATGGTTGATAATGATATATATATATATATATACATATATATATATTGTATATAATTAAAACTTAAAACTCCCCTACACAAATTTGAAATGCAAGAAAAAAACATTTGAAAGAGATAGATAGCCCCCAAGATGCATTTTATGTTAATCAGCACTCTTCATTTGGCCCTGGTCACAATCTTTTAGACAAGAATTTATCATTTGTTCTTTGTTGACAATATCAAATTATTTCAAATTTATAATAATCGCTAGCTAATAAATAATTTGCAATAATTATTAATTTATTTTTCTATCTATCTATCTATCTATCTATCTATCTATCTATCTATCTATCTATCTGTCTGTCTGTCTGTCTGTCTGTCTGTCTGTCTGTCTGTCTGTCTGTCTGTCTGTCTGTCTGTCTGTCTGTCTGTCTATCTATCTATCTATCTATCTATCTATCTATCTATCTATCTATCTATCTATCTATCTATCTATCTATCTATCTATCTATCTATCTATCTATCTATCTATCTATCATCTTGCTGCCCCTTCATTTGTGTGTCTATCTAACTGTCCATCTGACTATCTATCTATCTATCTATCTATCTATCTATCTATCTATCTATCTATCTATCTATCTATCTATCTATCTATCTATCTATCTATCTATCTATCTATCTATCTATCTATCTATCTATCTATCTATCTATCATCTCTCTGCCCATTCATTTGTGTCTTTCTAACTGTCCATCTGACTATTTATCATCTGTCTATCTATCTATCTATCTATCTATCTGTCTGTCTGTCTGTCTGTCTGTCTGTCTATCTATCAATCTATCTATTTGTCTGTCTGTCTATCTATCAATCTATAGATCTGTCTATTTAATCATCTCTCATTTTATCTCACTCTATATGTATATATATATATAATCTAAATAGCTTCATATCTATCATAAACTTTATTTTATATATTGTAAAACTTGTAGTGATGTAGAAGAATCAGAATCTGTTAAAATTCACTATAAAATGTAATTTAATATTATACGTGTATGTATAAGAGAGTATTTATATTCATATTTTTTTCTTTTTAATGTTTACATTTCATATCAAAAATGTAAGAAATTCTGTAGTGTTATTATTATTTTAATTGTCCTTGCAATAAATAAATTATATTTAAATATATATTCTTCAACTTGATAGATGTGATATTATAGAATCCACCATTGTAAACTGATACTTTTGTTGGATTGGACATGTGAAAGTAATGAATAATTCAAGACTTTCTAAAGTAAACATGAGCATGTTTTTCATGAGTGGCAGATCCTGTTTATATTATAAGAATGATCTCAAAGATATTTCAAACAAATTCAAAGTTATTTCTTTTGAGACGATATGGCAGAGAATAGAATGTATGGAATTGCTATATTGAAGTGTTTCAGAAAGAAATGTTTTCTGTAGGAAACGTTAATCACAAAGAATCACAAAAATATAAAAATGGATCAGTATATTTTATGTGTGATGGTTTTATATTTTACAGATTTATTTGTATTCATTTAAAATTTCATATGTAGATGTTTTGTTTACCTTTACCTTCCCCTCTTTTTTTCTCCCTAAAATTGGAATTACCATGTTCATTCATGGATGGTTGTTATTTCTAAATAATACATGGGCAATTTAAAAGTATTGCAGTTTGTAATGTTATAATTGACTATTTATTAGTCTGCATTACAGTGACATATTTATTTCATGTTTAAAGAGGTTTATTTAAACTTCATTGTATCAATATTTCATACTCTGTAGTCAAGTTGCAATCTTTAAGTGTCCATATATATTCAATGGACCATTAGTAAGAATGGATTTCTATTCTTGCTATTAAAAGTTGTGAAGGTTGTCTTGACAGCAGTGAAATATATTGATTACTGTTTTTACTGTGAATGTTTAGGTGGTTACTGGTTGGTATCTAATTACATCATTATCCCAGTTAGCTTTAGGCACTATTTCACTTATTATTTCTAAATAATACATGAGCAATTTAAAAGTATTGCAGTTTGTAATGTTATAATTGACTATTTTTAGTCTGCATTACAGTGACATGTTTATTTCATGTTTAAAGAGGTTTATTTAAACTTCATTGTATCAATATTTCATACTCTGTAGTGAAGTTGCAATCTTTAAGTGTCTATATATATTTAATGGACCATTAGTAAAAATGGATTTCCATTCTTGCTATTAAAAGGTGTGAAGGTTGCCTTGACAGCAGTGAGAAATATTGATTACTATATTTTACTGTGAATGTTTAGGTGGTTACTGGTTGAAATCTAATATATATATTTAACCCGTGCAAATCTTCGTTTTAACAATATATATATATATATATATTGCACATTGAGTTTATCTTGGATTTGAATGTCTTGGAAAAAAATTATTGGTATATAATATGCTATTTTAGTTGTGATTAATCTATTAATCAATTGTATCTTTGAATGTATTGATAGGTATGCTTTGGCTATGTATTTTATAATTTTTTCAGTTTCTTCTTTCAGTTTGTTCGTTATATAGCATCTCATTTGGTCCAGAAAAACAGTTGCAATTTCCATAAAAAAAAACTTAGAAAACCAAAAGATATAGGTGGACTGGGCCTACACAATATCACTATCCTTCACATACAAACACTTAGAACTATAATAACCACAACAATCAATCAATTTCCCAAAATGGAACCTCTACTAAAAATAACTCCTACAGACAGACCACCACCCAAGTGTTCATATATTGAATTAATGATATACCAATGTAAAATAGAAAAGAAAATCCCAGATCAAAACATACAGAAATACAAATACTGGGAAATATACAATATGATACATGTAAACAACAATGGAGACAATAACACAACACCAATAATAGAAATAATCAATAAAAATGATAAAATAATATGGAAATTAGAACCAAAGTTTTTGATTTTATCCTGAAAATGAACCTTGATGCATTACAAGCTACCAATTTTCTATTCCACAGAAGGATTTACATATCTATTGATCCTTTCTGTGGATTATGTCATGAAGCAAAAGAAACATGGAAGCACACAATGGACCACTGTAGAGGACTAAATCAAATAGAGACATAATACATAACATATACAGGAAAAACAATACCAGGATTGAACAATTAATGGAAGCTTATAAAGGCAAATCAATATCCACTATAAGAGCAGCAACATTTCTACTGTATACTCTGTGGTGCATCAGGTGCAAATTTCTAATTGGGAAAAACACTAGACGACACCTTTCAACATTTCAAAACAAGTTAATGCAGATACAAAATAGGGACAAATTGATCACACCCCCAGACATATATGCAGCCACTTGGTCCCTTATCAAGCAAAGATCAAGGCTATAATGAAGCTTCAGATGGCAAAAATTATGAGCAAAAACTATTCATTTGATTGTACGTACACAAATCAACTCATGTACATTCTGCAAATCTATTTATAAGTGTATTTTTTCTGGTGATACCATATGCAATCTACTTATTGTGCAATAAAGTATATTGTTGATATATATATATATATATATATATATATATATATATATATATATATATATATATATATATATATATATATATATATATATATATATATATATATTGGAACCTCTGCCTCTTCACTTATTCACTTTATTAGATTTATAAATGCTCAGGCACCACTCTATACAAGATAGAATAAAATTTATAATTGTAAATTGCTTTTAAACTTATTTAAAAGATTCTTATATTGTAATTATTCCATGGCTTAGCTCAGTTGAGGTTATAGGATATGATCTTCATATAGGATGCAAATAAGAGTAATAAAACATTTATGGATAACAATTCTGTAACACTAATTTAATCATATGCCACACATTTATTCAATTACAAAACTATTGCAAAATTATCAAATTATCACATTTAGTATAGGATAGATAATGATGAGGGTCAGGTACCTTTTATATCCACATCACCATCTATTCTAAGCAAACTAAAATATATTATTGGCATTGTAATACTGAGATTTATCAATTCCAGACAAATTAAATAAAACTCGACTTATACTGGCAAATTTAGATATTCTAGGGCTATGTTATGTTAGGCATATATGTTTATGTGTGGAAATGGAGAATCAAATGTATATAATCAAGCAATTCATATGGGCTATTAATTCAATAAAACATTTATTAAAAAATAAAAGGCAAAATAAATAATAAATAAAAAAAATATTATTTATGCACCTTGCTAACCTATTACATTTCTTCTACAGTAAAACCAAAATTGACTAATGTTTAATATATAAATCATATATTTTTGAACATGTGTGCTTTTATAATATCATAAATATAATGTATTTTTAAAACACACTTTTTATTAGCTTATTTATAGAACTTGGATGATGCCATAAATCAATCATTTTTTATACATATAAAAATTTATACAACACTTATCTGTTATAATCAGTGTATATCATCTAACATTAACTATACAAAAATAAAGAAAGGCAGGGGAAAACGATAACCAAACACTTATACCTATATACATCAGGGTTAAATAATATCTCCAAATTCAATCTAAATAATCTAATCATCCCTTGACCATTTCTATCTCCAACTACACCCAATACTCTTCCTACATGAACAAACTTATAACAGACAAGGTTTTAATTCTTTATTTTTTTTAAATAAACTCCATTAACAAAATTAAAGCATAATAAATACAATTTTTTAAAATAATAATTTATAGCATCATGCACACATCCAAATATCTATAATCACCTATAATATAATTTCTAGATCATTCAAAATAATAGATTATATTATAATAATATGAAGTTACATTGTTTTGTTTTTTTTAAAAGAAAACAAAAAAAAATTGGTTGTACATCTGTTGTAATCAATAATGAAAAATACTTATCAATATCCCATCATTACATGTTAAGTTTTTTTAAAAAAAATTGAAAGTTGAAAGAAACATATATATTAATTTCAAAGACAACAGTAAATTATAACATAAAAAAAATGTGTATCCGATTGTTAAAGCATAATTTGTTAAGAATGACAATAGTTTTTTTTTATCCTAGAATTCCGTTATAGGCGTGATAAATGACATTTGCATGCATTGGAATTATTTTATTATATATGCGTGAATAGCAAAGTTATACAGTATAAAATTATCCTCTTGATATAAGATTAAATAGATAAACTCTTTCATTTTAAATTTTATTTTGCAGAATATTGATAGAAAATTCTTAAAATTGAAAATCAAGCATTTAATTATAGCGTTTAATAAGAAATTTTTAGCTAGCTTTATTTTAAACAATTTTGTCATTCTGATATTATTTATTTTTGGTAATACTTTAAAATAAATCATAATTACTTAGCTTACATAACATCCAGGCATTTTAAAGGTAGTGAATATGGATCATCATTTGATAAAAATTTGGAGCTGGCTTCCCTCTGGGGGGGGGGGGTATCTTTTCATTTTTATATTATTCCAGTAGTATAATAGAAAATTCTCCACAGATATTATTAGAATCCTCACGATGTTTTTTTTAATTTGTTCTAATACTCTTAGAGAGTTATTGATTCTTTTAAGCTTTTTTTTTTACATCTTCTTCCTTGGAATTTTTTTTTTTACTTTCCTTCAAGTTTAAAACTTTTTGTCTCTCTTCACTCACGCCCTCTGTTTTTATTCTTATTACAATCAACTTTGGAAATGTGCCAGAATTTTTACTTATAAAATTTTAACAATACAATATTTGAATGGAATAAAACATAATAATAAAAAATATTAATATTAATTTACAAATGTTATTCACTAATATACAAATAATCTTTATCATTTTTAAATATAAAATTATTAACAATACATAATTAGTAAATAATAAATAAAATATAGAAAAGAAAATTCTAATTAATAATATATCTATGTTTCTGCTTATTATGTCATGTAAATTTTTCTACTACATACAAACATCCCTGATGTTGTTCATCCTCCTCTTCTACTACCAAACATATATAATTTAAAACTCTACCAATCAGTACGCCCAATTAAAGTTTTAATTTTTTTTTAATTCTAATTTTAACTAGCAAATTACATCACAATTCATTTTTCTCAGATAATTATCTTTAGCCATTGTTAGCACAAATGTGAACTTCCCACATTTCTTCCTGGTGCCAACCTGGAAGGTCACAATATATATATATATAAGTTAAATAATAACCACAATAATGTCAAAACCTAATAATTTCAAAATAACTTAATTGGAAATGTTTCTTTTCCTTTATTTTTTTTTTAATTAAAGATATAAAATTGCATTTAATTATTTAAGGATAAATTTTAGTTTTTCGGCCTTGCTCTATCAATTTGTTTTATTTTTTTCAAAATAAATAAATTAAGCTAAAATTAACGATGAATTTTAATTAAAAGATTTGTATTTGTGTTTTTTTAAAAAAGACATGACATAACTGATATCAATTGTATCCATAAGAAAAAAATGAATTCTACCTCAACAACTATTAATAATGAAGAAATGTACATGCATATTATAGCATGAAGCTGCTGCTTCTTTTTCTCTATCTCCTCCTCCTTCTTCTTCTTCTCTTCCTCCTCCTCCTTCTCCTTTTTATTTTTCTACTTCTTATTCTTCTTTTTCTTCTTCTTCTTATTATGTTTCAAAGACAACTTTATTTAGTAAACAAAGATTACATTGGTAATTATATATATATATATATATATATATATATATATATATATATATATATATATATATATATATATATATATATATATATATATATATATATATATATATATAATAGAGGTATGATATACTTATTAAGTTCAATGAATAGGCTGAATTTATGGTATTATGGTAGAAGGTTAGCATTTGGACTAGGGTTTTAAGTGGAACTATGTAGCTACAAAAATGTTTGTGTGTGTAATCTTGCTGTCTCTGTTTTTATTTACTCAAGATTACAGGAGAATGTACCTAGTGGGGTCTAGTGCTGTAAACAAGGCTGAAAGTGCAGATCATACACTAAAATGCATAAAGACTGAAAGTAGCTGCATGGATGGTTTGTATGTAACCTCAATGGAATATTTCAATGATTCTATTGAGCATAATCATGTTGAGCCTATATGTTGTATGTGTTTAACATGATCTCTGTCAACAGTGCTAGAGCTTAATAATTGAAGAGAAGATGGAACTACATTTCCTCCTCACTGTGGCACAAGCTGAGAAATCAACAATGTTGGTATCTAGTCTGAAATAATAGAGAAAGTGGGAAGTGGGTAAGGCATGTAGGTTGACCTTCAACAGAAAGTTGAAGAATTTGGGCTTTGACCATTTCTTAAATTGATAAAGCACTTGTCTGGTGTTAATTGTTAGTGATGGGGAGAGGTTATCAACATGTTGATTTGGATGTAGCATATCCTATATAATCCAATGGGTAAATTTACTTGCACTATGTGGGAGTATTAGATTATAAACCTCTTTCATTGGCTTATGAGAAATAATAGAAATCCATGTACAGGAGGGAGTATTCTGTAGATGCTATATGTAAATACATTCAAGTTCTGGAAAGTGTTATGTAATGGCTGCTAATAGATTTATAATTTTTTCCATATGAAATACTTTGATTGAGTAAAGGCCTAGTTTAGTCTAGAATATGGGGAGAATTAGATATCTTTCAGAAATTGAGACCATTATTCTGCACCATAGCATCTTGCTGCATAGTGAGATTGATGAAGTAAATGTTTTAATGAAATTAATGATTGGAAAAAAAGTATTGTATTTCTGTAATCACTAATTGATGGAAGAGGCATACTTTCAATAAAATGAGAGATACATTTTGGGAAGTAGGAGGTTATTCAGAACAATGTAAAAAAATCTTAGGTTGTTCTGAATTTTTTGTCTCATACAAATAATTTCTAAATATAAAGCAAAGAAAAGTAGTAGGTTTACCATGGCAGATCTGAGTGTGTTGTTTGTTTGTATAGAGAAACCAAGCAGAAGTTTTATTAACATTAAATTTGAGCTTAAAGACAATAGTTAAGAATGTTTTGTAAGATAGACAGTTGTTTTAGAGGCAAAAAGATATTAAGCCATCCATATATGCTAGGAATGCTGTAAATAGTCGTGTATGTGAAATTTGTGAGCATGGAAATTTTAGCTGTATTTTATTTATGAGGGAATTGATATATATCATAATTAATAATATACTAGATGGTAATCCTCATGGTATTGATAAACTGGGAATAAATGAAAGTGATGATCCTTCATTGAAAGTAATGTGAATTTTTTGGATTAGTAGTAGATTGATTAACATATGTTAGCAAGTATTTGAATTAACATATCAACAAGGACTGAATCAAATACAACTTCTATGTCGATTTGGGAATTCCCTGCAGCATACTTTCTGATCATGAATGAAATTCAATATTTTTTTAAATAGTAGTGCTCATGGCCTGCAGACGAATTTTCTTAGAAAATTCCATATATGGTTGTATTAAATTTATCAGAAACTTTTCAATAATTTTGATGCTAAGGGACTCATGGAAATAGGATGTAGATTAAAGAGATTGTATAGTCAAGTCAGTTTTTGTTGAATGGAACTAAAAAGATTGTATATAGTCCTTATATGTGATAGAGATTTTGTAAGAGATAGTTTGCCAGGTCACATACGTATGTGTTAGTAAATCTAGTTGAGCATGAAAAAACAAATCTAAGTATTCTATAGGGCCCAGAATGAAAAGTGTCAGGTATAGTATTTATCTTGTGTGTAATGTTAGTATGATAAAAGGGCTATCAAATTCAGATGGGCCAAAGGCATCAGTAGGTGGTCTGAGGACACTATGAGCTTGTAACTTTTGTTACAAGTGCTGGACAGCTGCATCATATTATATCTAGCCCTGACTACTCCATTACCCATTTGTGCTAAGTGAACTTTTATAGTATATGAATAGCCTAGAACCCATCAATTGTACTCTCTTCTCCAATTGTACTGTTGTGTTAAGCATATTTTTTTTATTTTTGGTATTCTTTTATTGTGTTACAGACAAATGTTATATGCTTCAGAGAATTTATAGAAATGTGTACATATATCAAGAGCTGATGAACTGACCTGACAGTAATTCCTTTGTGCACATCAGCTAAAACTAGCCTGTCCATGATAGAATATTGATTCTAATAAGCACTAGTTTTCATTTGACATTTTACATACTATATATAAGAAATTTAAAATTTACTGGAGAAAATATCCCATCACAATCTCCTATGTAGTCCTCAATCAGTATTAGTATTTTTATGCATGTCCCTTAGATCTTGGAGTAACTTGATTCTGTTTTGAATTTCCTATAATCTGGAAAGTGAATCTTTTATTATTTTCCTTACCATAGCATAAAAGTATATAATTGATAGAAAAATGGGAAATGATGTAAATTTCAGGTTATAAAATAAATAAATATTACAAATAATTACTATGTGATCTAAAATTTAACATAAAATTACTAATTATAGTTATATTCTACAATTAACGTTTATAATCCAAAATTCATGAAACCCATACATTAAACAAGTGATACATCAATAGGGAATAAATGTAGAAGACAATGTAGCATACCAAACTGTAAAGAACATATTCTCTATCTATCCCTACATTTATCATAAATCAATTGGTTTTATCTATATATGTTATTTGGTTTTGCACATCAAAACCAAGTCAGGTGTATATACATAAATAATATTTGTGAATTTAATATTATAGTAGGTAACATGGCATGGATTCTAATCATGCAACTTTAGCATAATCACACAGATTTTACCATCATTCATTATCTCAATACATGTTCAAGAATGATTCTGATCAATCATTATCATATAAATAAATAATTAAAGTGCATATATTGTCACTAAACTACAAAATATATAAATATGTCCACAAATCATTATTAAATACACTGTAATTATATGGCAAAATATAAATAACTGAGGTGCATAAATCATTGATATATTATAAATAAACTTCGAAATATGCATATAGCAGGCATATAAATGTATTAAAATATCTTACAAACTTAACACAATTATTTAAATATTTTACTTGCTAAATAAATTAATAAGTAATATATATATATATATATATATATAATCCATTTTACAAATTTTTAATTAAGCTTTGAAATACAGGCAGTCTTATACCTGAAACTTATTTGTAAATATAGGGGATTTGAACTCAGACTTTCAAACAACCTTCAACTATTCACACTATTTCATACTACTGATACACATGACCACACACATGTAGAAAAAATAAACAATCACCAATTTACACATTTCATGCTGAACCAGTACCCATCAGTTGGCCCATATATATATAAACAAAGTATCAATAACATAGGTTACATATATATATATATATATATATATATATTGTAACCTAGTGTTATTGACACTTTGTTTATTTGGCATTGTTTCCACAGGAAAACAATGCTATCCTTTTTTGGAAAATAAAAAGATAAAATAATAATAATATTAAGTGATTAATAAAGTATGCTATTTACTCACTTTAACGTGTTTTAAGCAAATAACTAAAAAATTTAGTAATTTGATGTCATTTTGAAGAAGAGCATGAATAATTTAATTAAAATATTAACAATAAGAGCAATTTAATATAGTATAAAAGCACAAATTATAAACAGTAATTGATTTTTGGATGGGTGGAGAGGGAGAGTAGATGAGTATCTTATCATAAAGCACAATAACTTCTGGTAATTTTTAAATTATTTTAGATAATAATGTATACAGAATTATACATCACTAATAAGCATTGTTAATTAAATATATTTATTATTTTTCATTATTTATCAAATTACTTTGTAATCCATTTAAATCATACGGAAAACTATATGACTGTAATAAGTTTTTTTTTTCCTTTCCTTTGTTTATATATAATTAAATGATTATTTTTCTGTAAGAGGTCACTAAAAGAAGACCACCAAATTTTGAAGAAAGTTTAGTCTGACTTTAGTTTTACAAGGAGGAAGCAGTACTGAAATTCGGTAACAAATTTTTTTATTATTTTTTATTGCAGAAATAAATATAAGTCAAGTAAATTTTTAATAATATCATGTGAGGCTAATCCTTTTTGATAAGATATTCTGTTTTCTGTTGCCATCTACCTATTTTAAAGCTTTTTATACGCAAAAATATACTATCTTATGCTAAAGTTCAAAATGATCGTATTGACTACAGCAATCACGGAAAATGTTATTATATTTAAAATAAGTAATATAAGTAATTTCCAGGAAATAATCAATGAATTGTTAACTTTACCTTATTTAATAATCTTTTCGTGGTATAAAAGAAAAATTATAATTAAAAAGACATATTATAAAAGCCAAGGAAAGTTAAATAGAAAATTTCGCGCTCTTTCTAAAGGAAATTGTCTGATTTGAAAATAATGTAAGTTCCCCACGTTAAAATATGTTTTATTCACAGAAAATTATCTAGAAATAATATTAATGATCAATGATATTTACTTATGCACCTGTATATTTTTAAAAAAGAAAATATAAAATTTTCTCAAGGCAAATATCGGAAAATTTGTATGTGTGCATTTTACGGAGAATTCCTTATTAAAGAAAAATTACAATTCCTAGAGTAGGAATAAAAACTACAAACATTAGTGATTTAATTATAACCATAAAATAATGTTATATTATACATCAATTGGAGTCGTTAAAACTTCATATCCACGTAAGTCAGCTGCAGTCCTTATAATAATAGTATTTTGGAAAATTCGCGCATTATTTTATTCATAAGCCAGCTAGCTAAAAATGATACGTATCGCCAATAGTAAAAAGAAAAGAATTTTATATGTGATCATCTATCGTCAAATATTCGTCATGTTAAAATATGTATTGTTTTCTTGGATCCCAAAATTATAGCAGTTTAATTCAAGAAAGAGTTAACATCCAATCCTGCTATGTTTTCTTTGCCTAATTTATTAAGTGCACCAGAATGGAGGCAACTTTTATAGAAATGAAATAATAAAATGTGTTTCTTGTTTTAAATTTTGCTTCGTGAACTACGAATGGATCAAGTTCTTCATCTGGATAAATTGCCCAACGGAAAACAATTTTCTAGTGAGATATTAAGTACTTGTTAAGTAATGATTTTTTTTACTAATTTGTAAAATTATGTGTATTTTTTTTTTATATCTACAGGTTAAAGGCTGTATAGTCAAGTAATATTTAAATGACCTTGTAATCATAAAGGTATGTTTTCATGTAATTATTCTAGGTTAAATTTATATTTGACATGGAAAATAAGTTTTTTTTTATAAAATGTATTTACTTATGATATGCAATTATGGGTATAAATTTATATGTTAGATGCATAAAAGAAGAAACATTTAGATACTTAATAGGTAAAATATCTAGGTAAAATTATCAGAAGTAATTAAAGAGAAGTGCTATACAGGATATTACTTATTTAAAGTTTGAAACAAATTTATACTATGTTAATTGAAGAACTTATTCCCAATTATTCTTTATTAGTGCATTCACTTGATTTAGTTCAAGATACTATACTACCAATTACTTGTTGAATGTTTCTTTGGCAAAGGTGAAAATTATTATGGTTAATTCTGTGATAACCATTGATTTCAGACGTTGATCTAAGTATACCCCGGAACATAAATTTAGCGTAATTAGTGTATTTGCTTGTCTTGCCCCGCTATTTAGCATCGGTATATGCTTAATATTCGCATAAGTAATAATTGTAATGTATCTATTTTGTGGGATGGAAAATGATCTCCCCAAAAGCTTTATTTTCCATGAGGGGAATAGATAAATCTAGTATTCGGGTATGTTTATAACCCAAGTGATCGCTTCTCAGAGTTAGGACGATCAGTAATTTATATCGTATTTAGTGTATTTCATTCGTTAAAATCCCAGGAGAGGATTATATTTGGTGTGTGTTCCTATTATGCCCAAGTAAGAGGCAAGGACCCACCAAACTATTTTAATGTAGTAGTTAACTCTACAGACCTTCGGTGTTATTCCATATTCCTCATGAGAAAATAGAGATAATTCCACCACGGAAGGTGTTGATTATTGTGTTTTGTTTAGAAAGTTATGGCAAGATAACGGGTATATTGGAGGTTAATTCCTCAAGCTCCATTTAGTAAAAATAGCGTGCTAGTATATATGATCAATGTCTGGATTGTGCGGCGGAATAGTGCTGGTAATCCACACGTAAGTCAATGGAGAGAGTAAGTTTAAAATTGCGTGATTTAGAAATTTTTATTTGCCAATGGAGGGTTCAAATACTAGGTTTAATTTGGGTTAATGATTAAGTAGCACTCACAATATAACTTATACTGAAAAAAAAAAAACAGTGTGTATAACAACTTCAGTTGTTATTAAGGTAAACATTAAAATAATAAGTGTAACTTCTGATAAATAACCCATAAAATATAATAAGTTATCTAAATAAAAACTATCATTTAATTAAAGATATGATAAAAAATAAAAAAAAAATCGTTTTTTTTTTTTACATATTGCCTAGAATCAGATTGTTTTTATTTTAAAACAAATAGTTAGTTAATAAAGTTAAGCAGCCGTTCATATAAGATACACTAAACGGATGAGTTGATGTATCGATAATAATATTTATTTTGTTATATTCAATTTGCATAAATGTAAAAAGAAGATGAAGAAGTAGTTCGAATCCAAGTCTAAAAGTATAGAAGAATTAATGTTAGTTATATTTTGTTTTATCCATATGGGATCGAATAAATTGTATATGTTTGTTTATTATGTTAATCATAAAGGATAGTTTTGTTAAACTGTAATAATAAATTAGAATCTTGTTAAAAGTTGTTTTGAGTCATTTTTCTTGTGTGCTAAATAAAAGTGTATTTGCATAATACTTGCAATACTTTCTTGAGTCCAAAATCATTTATGAAATCTTAAATTCAATACACCAGATAGACAAGTGTAAGCAGATCCGAATATTTCATTATATTTTAATTTAATAAGAATTATTTATGGAATTGAATACTTCAGACCAAGACATTTTATTTTATGTGTGTGTAAAATCACTTTATTCCCAAACTACCAGCTTTGGTTGCACATTGTTCCGTACACATTTAAGTGAAGTGTCTAAGTAATAAATCTTAGTTAAATTATTGTGTTGTCATGGAGGATGGAAGGACACAAAAGCACCCTTGTCTTTTCATCATTCCGACTGAGATTCTGGATTAAAAGGGCTGTATTATTCAAAATTATGCATTGTTATTGAATATGGTTATCATCTCGTTAAATATTATAATAGTTGATATGTGGATGAAGACAACTGGAATTTAAATAAGGTAAATGTTTCCTATAGCCGACCAGAATGTCAGTCATATGCGACAACACAATACTGCCGAGCATTTTTCTTTAAAAATAACAGAGAACCCTGAGATTAGTGTCATTATTATAAGTGCTCTTAAATTAAGAATTGATCAATTATGATCAATATTACAAGCGTGGCATGGCTTAAGAGATTGAAACTTCTGATTGTATAATAATAAAATATTGAGATCATATTGGCAAATTAATGAATGTTTTATTTTAGTCAGTAATATTAACAATGACATGAAATCATCATCATCATTGTCGAACAGTGCAAGTACTTACAGCTCAGAGAATGTGTTTTGGATAAAGAAAGAATGTTAGTTATTCTAAAATTTCTTTTTAAATTTATTTTATTAATGATAATTTTTTAATTCTATCTCTGTCTGAACTGCATATCGCTATAGCTGAATTATTATAACTAACCACACGTCGAGCTATAGTATGTAATAAAGATGGTTTGCTACCGGAATCATAGACGGAAGCGATTAAGATTTCCGAATTCTCTTTTAATTCCGAATTCCGAATCATTTAAAAATAATCATTTTATTAGGTTAGAATATATATATATATCAAAATATTAATATATAACAAACTAACCAAAGGAAATACATATAAAAACAAAAAAAGACTTATAAATCCAATAAATAATATTATATTTCAACCAGAGGACTGGTTTTCATCAGAAAGAAAAAATACACATTAAAATGGCGATAATCAAAAATTACAGCTTTGGTAAAATATTATAAATTTAACAAAACCCCTCTGATTGGTCACAAAATCTAACACAGAATATCTACCCAATCAATGACAAAATTCAAACAAAAAAAAAAAACTACATTCCCTCCTAATCAAGCTTAAATTCTATTAAAATTAAAATAAATATAAAAATAAAAAATCCAAAATTAAAAATTAAAATATACATATGTGCATACATAGAAAAATTAAACTATGTTCACATACAAAAAATAGCTGTGCTCACATTAATATTCATTAAAAACTAAAATACTAATACATTTTAATCAAAAATTATAGTTAGTGCAAAGTACAATAATTTATAATAACTAATTATTTATCTATAAACCAATTAAACACAGATATTAAACATCCATGTAATGTAGTTTTTTTTTTTTTGTTTTAATTTTGTCATTGATTGGGTAGATATTTTGTGTTAGATTTTGTGACCAATCAGAGGGGTTTTGTTAAATTTTTAATCTTTTACCAAATCTGTAATTTTTGATTATCGCCATTTTACTGTGTATTTTTTTCTTTCTGATGAAAACCAGTCCTCTGGTTGAAATATAATATTATTTATTGGATTTATAAGTCTTTTTTTGTTTATATATATATATATATATATTGTACTGGTCGGTTTTGTATGTTTACATAACCAAATCTAGCATCTAGGCAAAAGTACCTCGAATCCAATCATGTGCAAGATACATAAGTCAGGAACACTCATGAATTCTGCCCTATTTGCCTATTTTCCAGATCTATCAACTTATGAGCAACAATCCCAATGATATTGAGCTAATTTTATCTCTCTCCACTGGCATCGCACATCGGAGACACAAAAAGACTCTAATTTAAGTTTAATGGTGGAATATTTAGCATGAACTATAATTTAGAAGCATTTAACGATTGTGACCTTTCATATTAATTATATATTAGCAGAGATCATCTAGTCAGTATGGGCATAACTTATTAATTAAAATACTAATTTAAATAAAAGAAAACACAATGATTCGGAAATGTTATAACATATATATTTAAGATTTATTATTTGACAAAACATAAGTAAATGCGTATTACCATTGATTGATCATTGGCCTCATAAATATTATATGACAATTGGTCATAAAGAAATTCTATTACATTTGGTTGTTAAATTAAGAATCAAAGTTAACAGATCACTTTGTTTATATTTGCGGCTATGCCAATAATATATATATGTTAATGATGAATGTAAGAGTTAGCGCTATTCAAAAATATAACATTGAAGTAACACTACACCCCAGAAGGAACAAAATAGCATTTAACCGATTTGAAAGATAATTATTATTTTATAACAAAGCATTACATTTGTACAAAATATAGTGATTAATATTCAGTTTATAAAGTGACAGACATGTGAGGGACAGCTGTTGAATATATATTAATAATAATACTGTTATCACAATGACATGCAATGTAAATAGTGGACATAGATCTGTTTAGCAAAAATCACAACATTACAACTTATGGATGTCCATGGGTTTATTAGAAATACAACAAAAGGCAGTGCATGCATGGCAGTGAATTTGATGTGATCCAGTCATGGATCCAAACATGTGCTTCATGGAATTAATTTTGAAAAGAAAATACCGATGTAACTCTGCAGACGTTGGCAGGATTGGTTTATGAATGACAAGCGGTTGGCTTTGCATTTACTGGGCTGGTTTTTCCAGAGTAATCCCCATATAAAGCATGCACATACAACCAAATACATCCCCAGGGGGGTTTAAGCCTGGTTTTTGGACTTTGAGAAGGATAACGAGGTTCAAACTTGTGATACCTCTGGATAAGAGAAGCACGAATATATAATATAAGAACGAGTGTGCCTATATGCATGCAATGCTTGGGATAACAAAATATATAACTTTAAAGACTATTTTAATTACTTAATGCCCATATATTATAGAATATCCTGCATAATGGTATGATCTAATCGCTAAACAAGCATGGGTCATTTAAATTAATTAAATTATATAAATTTTTAAGACATAAAAGATTCCCCTTTCCTTTTACTTTAAATTATTAATAACTTCCCACACGTTTAATAAATACAAATTTCAGTAAAAATAATGCTATTATTAGAAATAAATATGTTTATATGGAAACAAATGGGGTGGTGGAAATAACTGGGATAATAATTAGATTTTACATATATGAAATACATTTACGGTTGGGATTAGCACATTTTAAAAGATAAAAAAAAAAACATTTTTAGAAAAACAGATGTTGATCTGTTTTCCTATAACAATTTATAAGATAATGACTTCATTTTTCCAAACTCACAAGCACCTGCATAAGTCAAATAGAACTTGTTTTTAATTAAAATAAGTTCTTAATTACCCCGTAAGTGATGGGTAGGACAAACTAGAAAGGAATTACATTTTAGCGAGTTTGAAATATTACTGGAATTTTAAAACACAAAAATACATAATATAATAATGAAATAAAATATGATTGCCACATGGAAATAATAAAAAAACATATTGAATAGAGGCTCAATGATAGAATAGGTTAAGTTATATAGAGTTGTAACTAAGTAAGATTACATAAGATATTAGAGTAGAGCATCAGGATTATTGTTGTTATAGAAGGCTGAACTTAATAGAATCATAGAGTGGCTAAAGTTATTTTACCTTTCATAAATAGTAGCAGTCCTTGATGTTTGGAATGTTCATAGGTGTTAATACACTAGATCTAGGTTTGGAATAAGGCATTCCAGGTAGCATTTTACTTATTTAATTAGTAGACATTTGAAAGTTCATAGGCACAGATCCGGAGCTTTTCTTACAGGAATGAGCATGCTGGAACAGAGGGGAAGGGGAAGTTTCCCCTACTCATAGCACATTGGATGAAAATTAAAACTAACGTGGATTATGTGGACCATCATTAATTTATGGTTGTCTCCTCTCTTTTGGATTCAAATCCAGCAGTATTTATACTCCTTTTTTGATGATGTAGTATAGCACTTAACTGCTGGACTTGAGGCAATTTGAGTACTTTAGCAAAACTAAAATCTGCTGACCAGATATCTTTTGTTTTGTAGGTCTTTTGAAACAATGCAAACCTGTTATAAGTTTCTCGAACATATGTTTTAAAATAAGTCTTATGATTTTAAAACAAGTTAGCATGGATAAAATTTCCACTAATGGATTTTACTTTACTATTACAAATTGTAACCTTTTAATTTTAACTAATGGGCTTATCCAGGTAATTGTTTTTAGTTGTGTTCGAGAAACTTCTTAAAAGAATTGCATCATTTTCTGACTGCTAAAATTAAATATAAAAAAAATAATACATTTCATATATGAATTTTAAGATACATGAATAATATAATTATCCATACAATTTATTATCAATCTCCCCACACTGAAATATATATATTTATTCATTATGCATGCATACACATTAAAATAATATTAAATATTTATTTATTAAATTATTTGCATTAAGATATATAAATATCTACATCAGTTATGTTTAAATGGTTAAGCAAAGGGAAAATATATGTTAGTACATATGTATATGCATGTAAGAATGGGTTTAAACATGGTTTGGTGGTAGGAGACTGTAAGTGGGCTGTGTAGCACAATCTGAGCATCAGATTGACTGCTTCAATATAGTGTAATGGGCACATACACATGTTACATTGTTTTTTATTATTAAACATGAAAAAAATAAAAGTTCACAAATAAAACTTTTTTTTTTAAGAAATGAAAATTAAAAATTAAAATTCTATGCTAAACTCATATACATATAAAATCACACAGATGAAAAAAAAATTATTAAAGTAAAACTTTATTAAAAATAGAAAAGATATTTTAAAAACAAAAACTCAAAAAGATTTAGAGATAAAAATATATCTTTAAGTTTGAAAACACAATGGAAATGATTGTTTTAATTAGTTAAATATAAACTAGCCCTTGGGCATTTAAAATGTATAAGCAAAGGTCAGATAGGAGAGAAAAACAATGGAATTGGACCTCAGCGAAAGGACCATCACATCGATGATGTAATGTCAATTGAATCCTTAAAATTAATATAAAAGGAAAAGATTGGTTTAATAGTTATTACATAGAGGACAGATATGTGTTAAGTTGGAGAGGGTTGGAGGAGAAGGGATTAAAAGATGCACTTTCAATTCCTTCAGTTGTTCAAAAAAAATGAAACATTGTTTTCCAATATTGCTGACTACAGGACATCAAGGTCTGGAAGAATACCATCAACCATAAAGGACCAATGATTAACTGCACACTGATCTCTTTATAACTTTGTGGGGATTAACACCTTCCATTACAAGAAATCAGAGACTATGGACATTTTTCAAAACAGTAAGAAATATATAATTAATGAACATTTCTAAACAAAAGAACTGTAAATGCTAAATGTTTCAATATTTTAAATAGAAGAATTTCATATCTGACTAAATTAGTTACAATTCTATTTGATGTATTTCTTTTTTGTAAAATCATTTCCATTTATTTTTTTTTCTTTAAGTTTTTATTATGATTTCTGTTTTTCATTAAATTAAATTATATAAATGTTAAACTTAAGTCAGGCGTGAATGGCTGTATAGATTTGTAAAGTTATATTAGGGGAGGGTAATCTTAGGTTATTTGTTTCATAGTTGAATTAGGTCAATGGATTGGATATACTGGTGTAATTAATAGATGTAGTATGAGATTCATTACGGGCAGAATCACTTTATATGCCACACACACTCATTTTGCCTATGGGAGGAATTCTAAGATGGAGACCGCAGTTCCTTCCTATGGAGTTTTTTTTAATCCTTTTATCATCAGATAGATGTAGTATTCCTATCTGACGAGAAGCAATTTCTTCTCTTAACCTAATTGTGCTGTTGTATTTCGTATTACATTGAACACATCGATATATCAGATGGATTGACGCTGGTTTAGCTGTGAACTTTTGGCCTAATGTTAAATAAGTATAGAATATTTTCTTTCAAATGCAAATCTATGTAGTCTATTCATACTCGACACTCTAAATAAAAATGCATTAAATTTAAGTTGGGCATAGATGTTGCATGGATTCGTTATCAGTTAATTAGGTTTTTGGTGTTCATGTTTGATCAAAATATATAGACATTCGGTAAATAATGATACCTTATGGTGAGTATCTAAAATGTATTTATTCGGATGTCTTTTAAGTTATTGGTGTCAATGTGGTATCTTATGATGAATACCATTGGGTTTCTTGTATTCCCTATGCAATTGATGGTATCAATGACTTTGTATTTTGATCATTTATGTTTATTTTGAAATGTTTTTAAACATGAAATCTATGTAACCGATCTATACTCAACATTAAAAACACATTTTATAAATCCATATGTGTGAACTTATAAAAATTAAAATGCAAACTTATAAAAATTAAAATGTAAAATCAAATTCTAAAATCAAGTTAAAATTATAAAGTAAAAGTAATGTTAAAGTGATTCAAAATTTATATGTGCGTTAATAAATGTTTGTGTGTATAATTACTGGCAGTGGCTTATTTTATTCTTTTTTATATATATCTTAGATAGGAATTTAATATAAAATATAAATCTCTGCTGTTCCACTGAGCTAGTGACAATGGGCTAATGACTGGATATCAAAATATATAAAATAAAAATAAATTTTTTTGACTTACATATCTTCCTACTTCATAATTTTTTCTAGGTTCAAATGCCTAGATGGCACTCTGTAGTGCAGATTACATTAAGCTCCATATTCCCAGATCATTATAATTGGCACCCAATGTGGGGCACAATCTTTAATAAACCACCGAGTGCCCTGAGAATTTTAAAGATAAATCATGTCCGTAATATTTTTTCGGAAATATAAATATATTTTTGTATTAATGAAAAGTTATACTTTGAATTGTGTTTTAAAGGTACTGCCAGTAAGAAAAAATGCACATATGTAAAAATAAATGTGAGGAATAAAACGTTAATATTAAAATCTAAATAATAAAATGTAATAATAAATATAAATCATAATTTTTTTTTAAAAAAAAGTCTTGTTTAAAATCTAATTGTTTAATTTGCCTAAATAATACTTAAAAGTAAAAAAAAAAGAAACTTGGAAGGGAGGGGGCAGAAATTTAGCTTGGTAATAGGGAATCAACAGTCAACATTTTTTAATCATTATATTTGTGCATAATTACTGTTTTGTCTTTTAAAAAAAGTTTTGTCCTTTTGAAATTTTTATATATAGTCAATTTGTGTAACGTAATTCCTAACACTAAGTAAATTCTTTTTTTTAATGATATATAAATATGCCGTTACATTAATTTAAAATAAAATCTTAAAGTTCGCAAATAAAAATAAAATCTATTAAAAAAAAAACTAAACGCTAAAATTAAAATGTTTTTTAAATGTATATATTTGTACAGATGTAAAACTTTAAAAATATTTTTTTAAAAAACAAATAAATAAGTATTTGAATGTACTTTTTTATAAAAAAAGTACAAGATTTAAAGATAAAATATTTTTGTAGATGGAAATGATTGTTTATTAATTATCCAAAAGCTGTGTAATTAAAAATTCAGATGAAAAATAGATAAGAGAATAAAGAGATTTTAGCTTGACCAATGGAAGCAAATAAAGGCCTGGACCATAAAGAAAAAATGGAACAGTGACATTTTTGTTTGTGGAATCCATAGGAGGACTATAAAAAATATTGAGTTCCAGTCAGTTCCAACTTGATTTTGTGACAACAATAAGACACACTTGTCATTCTCTCTCATTTATTTTTAAAAAATGACGACTGTGATACCAGGATTTTTCCAGTTAAGGATGCCTTAAGATAGACCGGGTTTCAAATAAGGATTCCATGGAAATTAACACCAGGAACTGGGAGCTCTTCTACTGTAAGCTATATGAACTAAACGATTTTTAAAATCATAAAAAAAAGAATAATTAAGAACTTTCATCAGGGTTTGACAAATCTAATAAACAAGCCAACTTAAATGTTAAAATGGACTCTTATCTGATTTTTGTAAGTTTCAAATCAATTAATAATGTTTAATTTTATATGTTTGCATTTGATAAAAAAATCATTTCCATTTATTATTTTATTTGTATTAATATTTATTGTTTAAATTTTAAATGAGGAAATTTAAGGTTGGGTATAGACATTGCAAAGATTCATTAGCAGTTGATTATGTTGTGGTTTTCACATTCAATTAGAATATATAAGTCATCGATGTCACTGCGGCATCTTACAATGAAAGATATTGGGTTTTGTGTACTCCCAATGCAATTGACGTTATTGATGATTTTGTATTTTGATCAGTTGTGTTTATTTTGAAATGTTTTTAACTGTGGAATCTGTGCAGCCAATCTATACTCGACATTATAAAACAAATTGTATAAAATTCATCTGTGTGAACATATCTAAATGTTAAATTTAAGTTGGGCATGAATGGCTATATAGATTTGTAAAGTTATATATGTAGTTTAAGGGAGGGTAATCTTGGGTTATTTGTTTTGTAGTTAAATTGGGTCAATGGATTAGATGTATTGATGTAATTAGTAAATGTAGCAGATCTGCTATGGGCAGGATTGCATATATATGCCGCACACCCCCTGTTTGCCTAATGGAATTGGATAGTAAGACAGAAGACGTGGTCCATTCCTATGGAGTTTTTTGTTTATTGTTTTTCTCGCCAACAGATGTAGCATTCCTGTTTGGTTGAGAGACAATGTCTTCTCTAACTATACTGTTCAGATGTATATTCCTGACAGTATAGTATATTTAGTGCTGTTGTATTTTCATGCTACATTAAATACATTAATGTATCAGATGGATTGACGCCGGTTTGACTGCAAACTTTTGGCCTAAGGTTAAATAAGGGAAAGAATATTTTCAAATGCAGATCTATGTAGTCTATTTATACTTGACACACTAAATTAAAAATTAATATTAAAATCTCAATAATAAATGTTGTTCCTCAAAATTTAAAATGATTTTATATGTGCGTAAATAAATATTTTTATGTGTTGATTTCTGGCAGTGGCTTTTATTTTTTTATATTTAAGATATAAAGTTATATTTTATTATCTATGCTACTCCCTGAGCTAGTGACAATGGGCTAACAATCTAGATATTTAAATAAAGTGGAATCTTAACAGCGCATATCTGCCTACTTTATAAATTTTTCTAGGCTCAAATGCCTAGATGGCGCCCTTGTAGTGCAGATTGCAGTTAGATTTTATCTCCACTTTCTTTTGGATCATTATAACTAGATTGTGGGTAGATTCGATCTCCACTTTCCTTTGGATCATTATATATATATATAAGTGATCAGTTTATATTAAGATAACAAATCTTTATACTTTAATGGGGACAGGCTTCAATCTACATGACGATAATATTGGCATCAGCATGGGATTTGGGCATCCTATCATCAGATTTTCAATGGTATGGATGGCTGAAAAGTTGGAAGTTGGAGTAGATTGAAACCTGTCCATTAAAGTATAAAAATTTGCTATCTTAATATAAACTGAGCACTGATTATATATATGTGTGTGGGAGATAATCTGAACCAATTGATGAGTACTGGTTCAGCACGAAATACATATATTGGTGAATGTTTATCTTTTCTACATGTGTGTGGTCATATGTATCAGTAGTATAAGATAGTGTGGATAGTTGAAGGTTGCTTGGAAGTCTGAATTCAAACCCCTATAAAATTTTAATTAATAAAATTCAAATCTATACTTATTGAATTAGTGTGATACATTGTACTCTCAACAACAGCTTTAATAGATTATTGACAAATCTTGAAGTTTTCTTCCATTTATAATCTTTAGTTCTAATAAAATATTACAATTTTTATAAATATAAAAGTATTATTCACTATCGATTTCAATAAAATGATTTCTGTTTCAATATCAACATAATTAGGTGTATTAATTCATCAAATTAGTTTTAATCTTATCTTGGTGCATTCTTTAACAAATTGTCAAACATTTTATAACCTAGATAATATAATAACAAGTTATTTTTATAAATTAATTTACTAATTGATGACTTATATGGCAAAGAAATAAACTTTTTATTCTTATTAACAATTAAATCTTTATTATTAACGGATTAATGTATATTTTTATTGTAATATAGGGGATGTGAACATAGACATTCAATCTTCCTTCATTTATCAACTCTATCTCATATAATTGCTGCACATGACCACAATATACATAATACATGATCTCCAATATATTTATTTTATTAAATATAATAATCCTAATAAATTCATAATTATATCTTAACTCACTGTAGTCAGAAGCAAACTGACTACTCTGGATATAATTATTATTTACAAAATTATTAAGCCTTCTATTTCTGTAACAAAAATTCAATAAAGTTGCTAACTGTCTGGCTTTATCATATTTCTTATTTTTTTTTTTGCTTTAATAAAACATCTAAAAGTGTTAACTTAACACATCCAAATGCACTCCCTCAATAGTAATTTTAATTTTAGAATTAAAAGCATGCAATCTATCAAAAAATCCTTCAATTTATTTTTCTGTATAACAAACAAGAAATCATCAACATACCTAAAAAATAATTTTAAGACACAGAAAAATTATTAACAACACTACTATTTAAACAATCAATTTAGATAGAGCAAATTAAAGAAAAAATAACATAACCAATAATCCATCTCTCTTTAATTTTATAAAATACATCATTACACACAAAATGCAGAGAATCCTCCTATAACAATAGCAAATCATGAATAACCTTAATCTTATCTGCAGAACTTTAAAACATCAAGAAACACATTAATACCTTTTCTCATATCAACTGATTGATGCAAGTTTTCAATATCTAAACTACCAAAAAAAACCGCAAACATTTTATAAAACAAATTTATTAATTTGATCATATGTTTCAAAAGAAGAAGATTTGTCTAAATTTATATAATTCTTAAAAAACATTGCAAGACACTTTGAAATTTTATCAACACCCCCCGTAAAATCAAAAATATACCTTAAAGCAAAACAATATGTATATACTATTGAAGTTGAGAAGAAACCTAATAAGATAGCTATAATTAAACCTGGCAAAACTCTCCACACACTATTTTTTAATAACAGTTATAAGAAAGCATAAAAAATGGTGGTCATGTGATGTAAGATAGCTATAGTCAATATTTATTTATTTATTTAAAAAAAAAATCAAAATACTCTTTCCGGATTTTTTTTATTACATAGAAGTATATATTTAATACTGAATATATTTAATTAATTTGAAAAACTGATCTTTCCAATATATTTTTAATAATGATGAAAAAAGGATTATTAGTCATTCTGACATTGAATTGCCAGTTAGCGTAAAATCTGCATTATATTTTTGAACTATCTTTCAGATAAATTTTTTAGATAGTACTCTCCATTATTCAATTAATAACCATGGTTATCCAGAAATGTTATGGATAGACAATAATTTGCTGATTAGTTGAAATGATTTCTGTTTTTCTTTCAAATTTAAACTCCAGTCGTAGTAAATAAGTGAATGATTTATTGACTAAAAATATCAATACTGGAAGTGATGGAGTAGAGCTGCTGAACATGGACCTTGAGCTCTAATCCCCCATTCTACTTCTGACGTAAAATCACCGGTCGCTATCCCATGATTATATATATATATAATTGTTTTTATTTTTCATATTTTAAAAATTATAAAAAGTCATTATTTTAATATAACTTTAAAATCAGTGTGCAACATTAGGGTAAGATTAACATAAAACTTTTCTAATAAAAATAAAACGAATGGCAAATAATGACTACGTAATAAAAGTTACAAGTATATTTTCTAAATCTTTCTTGTAGGCGCAAGTGTTAAAGGATAACCGTGATATAAAGAAACTCTTTCGTCATTACGAAGGTCAATTAGCACTGATTAGTTTTAAGAAATGAAAGTCTATTTAATGATGTGTAAATTAGAAATTTACTTCTAACAATCTAATTTTATTCTGACAATGGTTAACGATAATTGGGTAATCAATATATATATATATTTGTCGTTCTTGTTTCATTTATGATCATCATCATCATTAATATTTCTTGGTTCATACAGGTGAGCCCATGAAATTAAGGGGGCATGTTCTGAATCAATACGTTTTTATCATCTCTGGATCATAAATCACAACATTAAATGCAACAGTATGTTTCATACCTTCACAAATTATCTTCAATACTTTACATCAAGAGGTCAGCGTGACTGCCTTGTAAGCAGTTGTCCTGGGTTAGTGGGTTTGCTTTCCGGCCGATGCTATGACACATAAAAAAAAAAGTTCTTCCAACTCTATTTTCATATACAGTTTGACTTATTTCGAATATTTCAGAAGCAGTTTTGCTCAACTTAAAACATATTTAATATTAGCATTGTTACTGTATGCAAGTGAAGGTACTTAACACTTTTTACTTTTTCATGTCATCAAATCTTGATCCAGACAGACTAATATCCTAAACTTTATGTTGTGATGGTGCTGCAAACAGTGTAGAGATAGGACCAGTCACTAGTCTTTTTTATTGAGCATAATATATATTTTAAATATTACAAAATTAATTATTTTGATATACTATCAACATCACTCGTAGTTACCTGGATTTTATGTTATAAATAAGAAAACATGTAATATTGGTCACTTCATAATAAACATCTCATATTCAAAATACTTCAAAAGTATTCACACTTCTATAAAAATAAATTTTAATTGTAAATATTAAATAATAAATAGTAATAATGAAATCAATTATATATTGAAATAGACATGTCATATCTATTCCATGGTCAACCATCTAATCTTATGCATGGGAAGGTTGAAACCAAATAGCTGTGAAAAAAATAACTTTATAATACTATAAAAAAATAATAAAATATTTTTCACTATATCTTAAAATAATATTTTACAACATATATATCATTTACTATAACTTTCAGGCACCCCTCAACCATCCACACCATCTCATACAACTAATACCCATGACCACACACATGTAGAAAAGATAAATAATCACCAATATATGTATTTTATGCTAAACCAGCACTCATCAGTTGGTCCAGATTATTATCTCCTGCACATATATATAATCAGTGCTCAGTTTACATTAAGATAGCAAATCTTCATACTTATGTGTGGGAGATGATAATCTGGACCAACTGATGAGTTCTGGTTTAGCATAAAATATGTATATTGGTGATTATTTATCTTTTCTACATGTGTATGGTCATGTGTATCTGTTGTATGAGATGGTGTGGATGGTTGAGGGGTGCCTAAAAGTCTGAGTTCAAATCCCCTATATTTACCTTTAAACTCCCAGGTTTGTGAAGAGTGCCTGGTTTTCAAATATCATTTACTATAATAAATTATTTTTTCCTATCAGCAGTTGAAGGATTTAAAGTTAACAAAAAAGGAAAGTATTCAAATAGATAATTGCAGTAGAAAATATTGCATTATTTTAAAAAAACAACAACATAATAATTAGATTAGGCAAATTAATTTGAAAGAAAATTTAAAGAAAACAAAATTAAAACATCTATATTTTAGTTTATTTAGCTAGTTCACTACAAACTATTTTTACAACATCCTAGTAGTTTCAGTTATATTTGCAACATTTCATTTTTATAATTAAATTCAATATCACATTCTGATATTTGTTATATTCTTTATTATAAGTTTACAAATTATAAAAAAATCTATAAGATAATATTTGTAATTTTGCAAATAAATAAAAAAACTAAGTTGAAATACATGGTTAATTTCTTTTACTAGTGACTATTGTGTTTTAAATTAAAAAAAATATTGATGAAATTATTTCTTATTTGAACTTTACTTTTATATATTTGTCAATGTACTATCATATTTTTTTATTAAAAATGTTTCAGAGTGAGCTGTGAACCACAAAGTATCTTCATTTTACCGATGCATCATACATAAATCTTTGTCTTTATAAGACCAAACAGCAAGGTCAGAACTATAGGAAGGCTGCACCAACACCACAAAATCATTTTTAGACAGTATCAACAATATGGGCAGTGGTTTGTGGATATGTATTATCATAAAAACACAATGCCTTAGATAGAAATTATCTACATTTTGTCCAAATTTAAGTTTCAGTTTTTCAGTAAGCATCACATTGTAAAAAATATTGATTGATGAACCTTTTTGCTGATAATGTTTCATTACTGGCATTTTAAAATTCCAGAAATCTGTAATATTTAATTTTCAAAATGATGATTTATCTATAATATTGAAACAGTCAGATCCTCCTCCTTCTGTTTCACCTACTATATACTATAGTAGTATTTATTTATGTATACCTATACCCAAATCCTCGTATATTAAGCTAATATTTTTTTCTTTTTTTTCCCCATATGTCATAGCATCGGCCAGGAGGCGAACCCACAACCATCTGCAAACAACTACTTGCTTGTAAAGCGGCTGCAATGACATCTCGGCTAACAACGCTTGACTATTATTATGCTAATATTATGCTAATTTTAAACATAATTATACTAGTTGTGTATGTGTGCATATATTTTAGCATACAGTGTAGAAAACGTATGTATATATACAAAAACCAGTAAAGACTCACGCATATATTTCTAGTAGTTAAATAAATGGAAAAATACTCTATTTGCTTAATTTAAAAAGGGAAATGAAACAAAATTAGCCCAAATTAAATTGATTCAGTTACAGAATTATTAATAAAAGCAAATATTATTATTCGACTAAATTACGTGACAAACGTGGAAACAAAAAATCAGTTAAATAAATTAGATGAAATTAATGAATTCAAATAAATCAGGCAAGATTTAGGATTTAAATCAAAGAAATTAAAATATACATTTAACTTGGAAATTTAGAATACATTAAGTTACATTGACAAAACAAAGACAAAACTCTTCATACAGTAGTAGAGAAGGTGATCATGTGATGTTTAGAAGTTACATTGACCATAAATAATAATTTTAGCTAGCTTTTAAGAATTACGAGGTTTAGTTAAAAAGTTAATTTTAGATGGAGGGAGGGATTTGAAACGCTCTCGATATATAAACTATAACTGCTTGTAATCTGTAAAATCATCACGTGAGTGTGAACTAAAATTCCAAATATTGCTATATTATAATTTCTAAAATCATCACCTCCGTGTGAACCAAAAGCTCTAGTATTAATATATTGTAATCTCTAAAATCATCACATGTGAGTGAGACAATCCTATAATCATTGTAATTATTATTTTATTTATTAATTTTATTATTTAAATCTTGGCTTTCATTAAATTAATTTACATTTTAACTTCTGCTTAGTGTATCGATTTTGCTCATCTTTGTTATTGAATCATTATTATTATCATTATTATTAAGTCATTATTGATTAAGTCAACTGTTAGTTATTAAGAATCACAACCCATATTTAATAATTATGTTCACGCTACCTATATATATATGGCTATACTGTTAAACATGTCCATTGCCTATATTCTTGTGTTTTACCGATGTGCTACTGCCCGGCACGTGTTTAAAGAAAATACTGATGTGACCTCAAATATGTCATTCGTAAGGTAGTAAAATCTTTGAGTGTTGGTAAAGGAACTGAAGTGAGATTGGACACAGGGTCTCAACAACCTCATTTCAATCAGCCTTAGGATGATTTGCTAAAACTCTGAATTTTGTTGGAGAATATACAAATTTGACCGTTACAATATTTTCTTAATCAGTAATTGAGCATGTTTTTATTCTGTATTCTGACATATACTCTCAGGTTCATAGTGACTTATCCCTATATCACCAAGATTAATGTTTCCTTTTAAAAACACTTTCACCTTCCTTAAGATAATAAATCCAAATTTTGTTACAGATATCCAAAATGTTTCTGCTGGTGTTTGAACTCATCTCACACACACCTTTTGAAACCCAAGTCTGCAAAGCATTATTGAATAGGCAGACCCATGATTGATTTGCAAGTTATTTGCCACATAAATTATGTTTACTAATGTAGACCATAAAAAACAGTCCACATGCACAGTTAGTATTGTCATCAGTCATGAATGTAGCTGGATATCCAGCTTCTTCTTCATGGATGACACTTGAGAAACTTTTCTTAAACTTTTTCATCTATTCATACACACTTCTTCATAATAAAATACGATCATCATACTGGACATAAACCATCGGACCTCAAAAAATGAACACTGCATGCAACTTTATTATGTGCAAGATAGCCATTGCTTCTCATACTACAGATACCTTTAAACTGTTATACTATGTTTAAACCTCACAGAAGTGACTGGGAAGACAATGATCTCATACAGAAAGTACTGGTAAGATCGTTATGAATAACAAAAGTTTTAATATAACTGACATGCAGATAATTTTTGCTCACCTATATATTTTACCAAAAATAGTGAAAATAAAAACCAGGATCAAATAATATTTATTATAAAAAGAGAACAAGATAAAAATATTATTATAAAAAGGAAAAAAAAAGCATGTAAAATAATAGCCAGAATTATGAAATGATGATGAAGATCATTTTTTCACATTTTAAATTCCTATTGATTTATTTTGTTTTGCTTTATTGAACAGCGTTAAACAATGTTTACCACAATAAAGATTTCAATAAAAATAAAAAATAAACGCATTTTTTTCTTTGAGAAGTTAATTCAAATCTAGCTGTGTTTTCTAACATGCTTCATTAAAACTGAAGAAAATCAATGCTAATTTGTTGTTTATAAAATATCATTAAGACAACATTTTTTACAATTAATCTTACGCTTCTATTTGTTTCATAAACTTATTTGCTTTTAATGAAAAATCATTTCTTTTAAAAATATTATTCCATATCTTAGAAAGAATAATGGTGGCGTCAGTAAGAGTAACTTGAGAAATTGAAGCGCTAAGTTTAAACAGGCGTACATACGTTTATATAAACGCACACATACACACCCATACACTTAATGCATTCGGATGTATACAATAATTTCAAGCTATACTTAAGCTCAAGCTTATGTATAAGCAACAAAGCCGGTAAGTCAAATTTACACAGTATTTAATAACGAAGAAACAAATAACTAGTAGCTGTTGTCTATGCAAAGAAAGGAACGGCGGACTTTAATTTGTTACACTGCACGTATTTTATTCATAAATCAGAATTTTTCAGCTATTCGTCATAATAAAATATGAACCCTCAATACAACATTGAATCAAAATTATAATATTTAAATTAAAAATCATCGATTCTATTCAAAAGTGAAAAAAATAAAATAATACTTCTTCAAATAATGGCCATAAAGAAATAGCATTTAGAATAAATTAATTTGGAATGCGCATATCTTAACAATAATGCACAAATCAGATTTACTGGTCATTTTAACAGTATTGCAAAGAAATGCTCTCTTTACAACTAAGCGAATTTTTCTTCAGAAAAAATAAATCATATTGTCTTGCATTGGTGGTCGAGAGGTCAGCGCGACTGCCTTGCACTTGCAGGCAGTTGCCCGGGTTGCGGGTTCGCGTCCCGGCCGATGCTATGACACTTAAAAAAAAAAAATCATTTTTTATTTAACTTCTACACTATTATATATAATTAATACTCAAAGGATGAAATTAGGAAATCAATTATGATTGCTATCCTATAGCTATAATGTTTTATTTGTGGTCTAATTATAAGCTGAGTTTAGTAGGCAATAAAACTAACAATTTCGCTCTGCTAATACTAAAGTGATTGTGTGTGTGTGTGTGTGTGTGTAAATTGTATATATTAAATTGTTGTGATACGTGTTCACAATAAATTCGAGTTAACTTGTGAATTAGTTTTGTGTATGTGTTTTCAAAAGTTTTGAGCTTTTTCACTTTTTCAGAGAAAAATCAAGCAGATTTTTTTATTTAAATACTACTTGTTGAGATATATATGAACATTACATTTGAGTGTCAAGATGAAAGTAATTATTTCATTCAAGATCTTAAAAAAAAAAAAACTAAATAATATTATCTTTTTTCAGTTAACAGTTTATATATATATAAATAATTAAATTCCAAAATTTATATTAAATTTTAATAAATTAAAGTATATCTGACTTTCATCTTTAAAATGTTTAAATATGTGTGTGTTAATAACTATATAAATGTTTGTATTAATAATGACATAAACGGATGTATCTTAACAATTTTTGAAAGCTATAAATATTAGATTAAAGATACTTTGATACTTTTAATGCAAGTGAATTATTCAAATGAAAAACAGATATAACATTTTTTTCTAACTAAATATACTTTTTTTTTTAATGAGGCTTTTTCTATTGCCTCATTATAGACATTGAACACAGTTGCTAAAATACCACTCACATAAAAATACTAATAAAACTACAAACTTTTTTATGCAATTTTTTTTATAATTGTTGTTTTGCTTATTAAAAAAATAGATTTTCTTAGGTAAAAAATACTAATAAAAACTTACAAGGGAACACATCCAACTACTGAGGGAAGTTATACAAAGAACTGCTGAATGTGAGTTTCCATTGTGCTCTGGATTTGTAGATTATGAAAAGACATTTGATTCTATAAGCATTTTATCAGTGATTAAAGCATTGGATCATCAAGATAAAGACTCAGGATATTGTCATATTCTGAAAAATATTTATAAAACTGCAACAGCAACGATTGCATCACATAGTGACATTAAAAGTATTAATATCAAGAAGGATGCATGGAAGGATGACTCCATATCTCAAAAACTTTTTACAGCAGTTTCTCAAGAAGTATTTTGTGGATTAAAATGGGAAGCTAAGAAAGTAAAAGGAAATGGAGAATATTTAAGTCATCTAGATTTTGCAGATGATATATTGTGTAATGTTTTAGAGCTTTAGAAAATGTAGCAACAGTTATTAGATGAAAATAAGAAAGTAGATTTTCCCAAAAGATACAAATAAAGATTGATAATGATGAGTTGGAAGATTTTTTTTTTTTTAATGTCATAGCATCGGCCAGGATGAGAACCTGCAACCTGGGCAACTGCCTGCAAGTGCAAGGCAGTCGCACTGACCTCTCGACCACCAATGCAAGATGAGTTGGAAGAAGTTAACAGCTACAACTATATTGATAAGAGAACATAATAGATGAAAATATACCGAAATTAAATTTGTTAATGATTAATCTTACTTATTGCATAGCCAAATATATATCATATAAAATGCTAAACCACCCATTCACTTTACTGCTGTTACACAATGCTTTATTTACCACCCTCTTTTACAGTTTACAGTTTTGATTGCCTCAACAATCTTCTTTAGAACTTTTATATCTTCTCTCTTCAACTGCTAAATTCAAAATTTAAAAATTTACTATTATAATGTTAAATTTTTAAAATTTGGATTTAGCAGTTGAAGTTAGGAGATATAAAAATTCTGAAGAAGATTTTTGGGGCAATCAAAATGTTAAACTGTAAAAGAGAGTGGTAAATAAAGCATCGTGTAATAGTAGGAAAGTTCATGGATGATTTAGTATTATATGAATTAAATTTGTTTGGAGAGTTTTTGATAGAAATAATATAATATTAAAAGGAAATATGGCTATATGTTGGTTTTTAAATAAATGTGCCCCCCAGTTCTTACTTATAGATCTTATAGATCTGAGACTTGGACATTTAACAAAAGGGCAATCTAGAGCTTTCAGACCACTTTTACAAAATATGGAAAGATGTATGTTAGCAGTAACAAAAAATATGAAATGAGTGAGAGAACAAACAGATATTACTGACATCATTAAAATAATAAAAAGACTGAGATGGTATTGAGTTGAACACATTGCTAAAAAAATGATAATAGATGGACAGTTAAAATTTTAAACTGGTTTCCAAAGGATTGTAAATGATATAGAAAGATAAGATATGTAATAAATGAATGAAATAAGGAAATATACTGGGATAATATGGACAAGAAAGGCTAAAGATTAGAGAATATGAATTGAATTGAAGAGACCTTTATCTTGCAGTGGTTTAGTAATAGTTGAAAATGATGATAAATACATGCATGATATCAAAACTATATAAAAAGGTAATAAAGTATTAGAGGATATTTGTTTTGAACTATTACAAAATTATTTATAGCATGCCACCAAATTTGAATATATTGCTTAATAATTGTAAGCACAGAAATGATAAATATCATAAAAAGTATTGTTACATATATAAATATTTGCTTGTGTAGGATGGTGTATAAAAGAGATATAAAGATTATCAATTCAATTAGAGCACACAAATAAAAACATAATTAAACACTTTCCCTATTTAAGAAACTCAAACTCAAATGTAATTAAAAACTTATACTTGCGTAAAGACAATAGTATTAAAAAGATAAGATATATTATCTTTATTAAGTGAGAAAATAGTTTAATAAACAAGATGTTAATGTAAAAATTAATAAAGCTGG
>JAQFVV010014191.1:0-46268 GCA_028023455.1 Epiperipatus broadwayi
TATATATATATATATATATATATATATATATATATATATATATATATATATATATATATATATATATAAGCAGTTATGTAATAATTTAATGAAGCAATTCATTCAATAAACAAAGTGTTTATTTCCCTTTTTTTAAAAAATGTCATATGAATATAAAACTTTTTCTTATATGCTTTGATTCAAATAATCATAATAAATTCCACTAATCATTAGTAACATGATAATTCATTTTATTGTTTGAAAATTTACACAATACTAGAATTAAAACCTTAAGATAATAGATAGCAGTATATATATATATATAAGTGCATATATGTATATGTGTGTGTGATTTTGTGAAAATTTTATTTAATAAAATTGAGCAACCATGATGTTGTACTTATAAAATACTATGTGTATATATATATATGTATGTGTGTGTGTGCTGCATACACAGATAATGAAGCTAGTATATATAATCGATAGCAAATATAAAATACTATTTTAGCTGAGCACTTTCGAGAGACTTCTTGCTCTCATATTCATAGCTACTATCTTGTTAAAAACTGCATTGTTAGAAGAAAAATTTATGCAAAGTAATGCAAAATAGTTATAACTGCCATTTTTGGGACAGGGCAAAGCAGGCCTCTCTTCAATTAATGGACTTAGGATCACTTGCTATGTGTAATGCTTCTCTGATCTTGCATTTAGTATCATGTCTTTCTGAGTAAATCATGTTAGCAGACATGGGCTCAAATTCATGCCCTGTTGTTTTTTCATGCTTAACAAAGATGGAATTGCCTTCCTGTTTGGTTTTAGTTTTATTGTAAAGGTATTTATGCTGAGCCACTCTGTTGACAATATTGGTCTCACCATAATATGGAGCTGGCAGTTAGCTTGTGGACAGGTAGGGATGAGATCAGATGTGATTTTGTACTTGGATATATTCATAAGTCTGTTTGTATTAAGAGGTGATTAAAGTGTGATGGTGAAGTTCTTAGCTAGTTTGTTATTGAGACATTTAGCTAGGGGTTGAATGTATAGTATAAGAAATCTTGTTTTGTTGTCCTTGGTGTGATTGATTTTGTGATAAAATTTATTTACTTTCCTGTTGATCAAAAATTGTGAGTAATGTATTTTAGGTAGATCAGTCATCTATTGGGTAAGATTATGCCTTTTGTCCATTTCATACTTACATAACTCATGATTTCTGAACAAGAATGAGGATAAGCCTGCTAGTTTATGGGAGTAGGGTAATCAAGGTGATTATGATTTCTGCTTACACATATGTCCAGGCATTTGACCTGTTGTATTTGGTTTTCAGCTTTGTATATGTAAGTAAGTTTGGAGACATTCTGGAGACTGGTGTGTAGTTCAGAAATAATGTGGTCAGGAGTTGCAATGAATACATCATCCACATATCTTAGGTATATGAGATGTGGAATTGAACTGAAGAATCTACGTAATGTGAGTTTTCCGTGATGGTTCAGTACAATGATAGAGATTATGCCACTAAGTAGTAGACCCATTGTCTAAACCTTGCTAATTTTGAAGCATATATTCCTGAATATTGTGACTATGTTCAGGTTGAGTCACTTTAGAAATTCATAAATGAATTTAATGCATGTGGGTGGACAGTTAAATTTTATTTTTATTATATCAATTCTAATAAATAAAAATAGCATTTTATAAATTATTGTTAAATATTAATTTTAGTTTCTCTAAATGATATGAATAATTAGGATTCTTTTTAAAATGAACTTTTCAAAAGAAATTTGCCACCAAAGATATTTAAATATTGTATTTCAATTATATTGTTTTTCCCCCTCATTTAACTGTATATAATATAATTGTTATTAATCAAATAAAATTAAGTATTATCAATTAGGAAACTTAGTGATTATTATTAGTAGTAATTTTTAATAATTTATAAATATAATATAAGTTTTTCAAATAAATAAAAAATTATGTATTAAATAAGTACATTTAGACATATATAAAATAGAATTGTTTGACTATACTCCCTCTATCTGTGATAACTAAACAATGTCACTAATTTTATATCAGCAAATTATAAAGAATACAGCAGACCTATCTATTATTTGCATAATTGATGATAATAACTTGGTGTGTACTCATGATGTGCAAGTAAATCTGCCTTGATTCTAGACTATAATGAATCAACTGTTGCATTGGTGGGCACGGGTCTCCACTCCTATTCTTTTCTTCAGGTGTGGTGGTGGTGGTTATGAGGGGCTTGGTTCAATTGTGGGGGTGGTCGGTGATCATTGCCAAGCCTAGGGATATCTGCTGGATGGGTGAAGGTCATTGCCTTCCATTGGACTTTGCCCTGAGAGACTGCTGCACCCCCTTGATGGATTGTTTATTAAGACAGTGTTGATTTGAGATCATTATTATTTTGTTTCCTTAGTTAACTTTAAAATTAGAGCACTTGTAAGGCAGTTGGTCTGCTTTGGGCCACCACCAATTTTTGTAACTTTGATAGAGTTTTTGCTGCAATAATTGTGCGGGCAAGGATCTGCACTCCCCTTTTCTTCCTTGGGGGTAATGACAGTTGTTAGGGGCCTAGTTTATTGGTGCAGGCTGTTGACAATTATTGCCACTACCTGGAAAACCTGCTGGGAGGGTACCTGGTCAATGTCTCAGTGCCACTCATGCTCTGGTTGGCTGCTGTACCCCCTTGATAAGTTGGTTTTGTGCAGTGTGGATCTGTGCTTATTACTTGTTAGTTTTCCCTAGTTGGCTTTTCAATTCTGGGCAGGTAGACTGAATGTGGTCCCTGCACATTTGGACTGTTAATTGGGAGACAGAGGTACCTAGAATGTTTTTGACATGGCTCGCTGCAGGTCAAGAGTTTATTGTTTAATGGACTTGGGCCTTGGAACTTGCTGCCTGTTGTGGTGGTTGGTGCAATGCTGGACTTGTCCACCTAATCAGCTAAAGCATTTGGATCTTTGCTTCAGGGTCCCCCAGGGATGGGATCATTGGAAGATGGATTTTTTTTCTCAGTGGCTGGGCCATGTATATCCATGCACAGATACCCATGTACAGATACACATTAGTCAACATTATAGCAACCTTTTTATGGATATAATTGTTAATGAGCATATGTACTTTATATAAACCTGATCAATAATTGTTTTACCTTGTAACATTGAGCACTTTATAATTCTCAATGGGTAAGTGTACCCGAAATTTTTTGTAATCTTTTAACTAATAAAGGTTACTTTTGAAAGATAACTTAGTTTGTTAATCATTGTTGAAATTCAGAATGAAAATAATATTCAATTTTAATGAAAACATAAAGACTTATCTTATTTTAACAAAAATTACCATAATAATCAATTATTAGTCAAATAATTTATAAATATTAAATAAGCACACAACATACATAAAATAGAATTAGAGTTGACAAATCCCCCTCTCCCTAGTTGTGAATAATTAACAAGCCCATTATATTCTTATACAATTGTGATAAACTTAGTTTGATATTCATATAATAATTAATTAAAGAATAGAGAATATATCTCTTTTTAATCTACTTTGCATTGATAATAAACAAAATGTTAAATAATCATATATATTAAATATGAAATAAGAACAACTTTACACTTAACATATATAAAATAGAATTGAAATTAACTAAGCATCGTTTAACTATTAGTAACTAAATAAACCAATCATCTTTGCATTAAAAAAAGCTATATAGAGTAAAACAGAGCTATCTATTAGTTGTGTTTTCTATGTAAATAAGCTTAGTTTTCTAACTCTGTTAAAATTTTGAACTGTAAACATACCAAATATAAACATAACATCATTAATTATGAATTATTTCTGTTCTAAACTAACAAATAAGATTATTATCATTGAAAATGCAAATAATAGGTGGGTCCTGTTAAAAAAGTACAATTTCTATTAGATTTGTTTAAATAATTATTATTTGATAATTAATAATGTCATATTTATATCTGGCTTAAATATTAGTTTCACTCTGAAAAAGTTAACATAGTTAACATAATAAGCTTATTATCAGGAAAAGTGCAAGAAATAGGCAGGATTTATTCTACTCTTGATAGTTTTCAAGTGCAAAAGTGGTGAGTTTGTTTAATTATTCATAGTTAGAGGAAATTTTAATCAACTCCAATTCTATTTTTTATATAAAATAATTATAACAATATGAATAATAAATATATAAAAAAGTAATTCATATATATTATTGTAATATTTTATAACCATTCAATAATAAAATAATAGACTGTTAAAACTCATTTACAATACACACACATATATAATCAATACCCTATTCTGAACGACATATAATCACTGAAATGATCATCTTTTCAAATACTCTCAATTTCAATATGTTAGTTTTTTTTGTCTAGCATATATAAAATGATTATTTATGTATGCTATCTCAGATTTTTTAGAGATTAAAAATTTCACAAATGATATTATTCAGGACTAAAATTCAAAGCAAACATAGTTGTGAATACAATAACTTACAATCTTGCTAAATACTAAACTTCACATGCTAGAAATAATTTCTATTTATTTTTGAAACATTATGAATTATATAAACTATAGTCAGATGTGAAATAACTAATCAATACATTTCACTCTTTGTAAATACTGAAACTTTTCAAATGCTATTAATATAAATATACCAGTCTCTTTATTAAACTGCCCTACATATACAATATGATTATTTATACATGCTATTTAGTCATGTATATATGATTCAAGAACATATACATAAATGATCACCTTTCATATGCTGGACAGTTTAATAAAGAGGTTAATGCATTGATATTGATAAAATGTGGAAAGTTTTCGTTTCACTCAAAAAAATATGTAGTCATTATTTTTTAAAAATATTTATATATTTTACACTAAATCATTTTAATATTTTTTATAAGTCATTGTGCAGATTTCTTTTATCATAATCATAAATTGATTTCATCTACAATAATATTTAATATTGCAATTCAAATAATTCTTCTTACACTTTTTTCAACAAAAACTTTTTATTATATTATTACAGTTTTGACTGTACCTTGTAGTCTTCATCAGATCTTCTTCTCTTCTTCTACTTCTCTCTATCCTCCATTTTTTATTAATAGAAAATGAAGGATAGAAAAAAATGGAGGATAGAGAGAATAGAAAATGGAGGATAGAGAGAAGTAGAAGAAGAGAATAAGATCTGATGAAGACTGCAAGGTACAGTTGAAACTGTAATAATATAATAAAAGTTTTTGCTGAAAAAAGTGTAAAAAGAATTATTTGAATTGCAAAGTCGAATCTTGCATTACGATTTGTAGAGGTCTCTCTTGTTAAAATTAAGCACTCAAAGTGCATGTACTAAGGTTTTAACCTTTTATAAGTAATATTGTATATGAAGATAGCAGAAATAAAGAAAAGGAAGAAGAAAAGTGTTTAGAAGAATTATATATAAATATTTAATCTTTTTAATTAAAACTCAATAGAATTTTATATAGAGTATAATGCAACCATTTATTTTGTGTGAATATATTTCCATAACCGTTTATTCATGACAATCCTCTTTCAATAAATGCATAACTGTTCTTTATTAGATTAAAAAATGTATTTATTCAACTTTAATTATAAATTTTAAATCTAATAAAATTTAATATGTATATAATGTTTTTATGCCAATACATGGTAATCTTCATATTTTAACTTTTTACTACTTTTTAATTATAGCCTATGATTGAATTGTAATAGTAGTGAATAAGGATTTTCTAAGAATAATATTTATAAAGTCTAGTAATATATATCAATAAATACAAAATAATTTTATAAAAGCTATATAGTTTGGCTAACTGATCGGTGAAAGTTCATTTTATGAACCAATTGAAAAAAAATCAATAATTTAAATTATATATAATTCTTATATAAATACTATATAAGCGCGTGTGTAATTCATTTAAATTATGAAGTACAAGTAAAAATGTCTTTAATATTGTTATTATCAGCGAATATATATTTTACAATTCTTTTTAAATACCTTAATGTGAAATTTTAAACATTATATATTTTTCTAAACACAATATTTTCAACACAATCATATTTTATTTGTAATACAAAAACATGAAATAATATCATATATATTAGCTGGAAGAAAATAGAAGTTGAATTGTTTCGTATCTATTTTCCTATATAATACACGCATGCATGTTATAGCAAATCTTTTAAATCATGACTGAAGAAACATTCATAAGTGATTCCAGTAAAGAATAGTTTTATGTTTTTATTCAGAATTTTATATATGTACTTATATATATATATACACACACACTATGATTAAAAATTGGCTGAAGGTTCATGAGATGACATATTATTTAGAATTTTACATTGGACTATTTCGATTATGTAGTTGATTCGTTAAATGCTTTTAGAAAAATTCAAACATTAAAATTTATTGATATTTTTTCCAAATAAATTCAATTGTTAGTTGTAATACTATCAATTCAATATATTTAGAAGCAAAAAAATAAGTTTGATTTGTTTCTAAAAAGATTTAGCATTTGCTAGAAACAGTCCAACATATAACTGAATATATATGATCGTTTATGATTATTATATTGGAAATTCTGTGAATAATCTAGCTTAATTATATATACCAAATATTTGAAAATATATTGGTCTGTTCTATTTCTTTGCTATGTCTTATGAACCTGATTAAATTTTTTTATTAAAATAAATATTAGTAATCAAATGAAATAGTTTTCAAATGAAATAGTTTATATATATATATATAATATTTAAATACATGTATATTTTCTATACTAAACTAAATGTAATTATAAGGGGCTTGCACTCGAACTTTCAAGCTCTTATACAATCTATATTATACAACTGATGCACATGACCGCATATACGTGAAAAAGATAAATGATCTCCAATATACATATTTCATACTGAACCAGCACTCAACAGTCGATCCAGATCACAATTCCCAATACATATATAAAAATCTTTGCTTAGTTTATATTAAGATAACAAATATTAAAACTTTAATGGACAAGCTTCACTCTTCTTCACTCTCCAATTCTTCAGGAAACCATATCATCTGATAATAAAATAGATATATTGGGTCCTATGCATGAAGGGTCAGACTGACTTAAGATTAACATGAATCTGACAATAATATTGGAATCATCAAGGGATTTGAACATTTCATTCTCAGATTTTCAATGATATGGATGGCTGAAGAGTGGTAAAGATTGAAGTTTTTCCATTAAAGTTTGAAGTTTTTTATCTTAGTATAAACTGAGCAGTGGTTGTATATATGTACTCAAGATGCTGATCTGGACCAATTGATGTGTGCTAGTTCAGCACAAAATATTAGAGAGCATTTTTTTTTACAATATGTGATCATGTGTATCAGTCATATAAGATGGATTGGATAAATGTGGGAAGTGCAAACGTCTGAGTTCAAGTCTCTTATTATATATATATATATATATATATATATATATATATATATATATATATATATATATATATATATATATATATATATAAGAAATAAATTTAAAAATAGCTATTGTTTCTATGCTATCACAAACACACCATCTTCAGAACTTTCTTTTAAAAATTATAATAATCTATTTTTTTCTACAAAAAATCTTATAATTTAATATATATAAATGCATTTGCAATTACACAAAAATATTAACTACTTTTTTAATTTAATTTTTAATAAACTATTTGTTTTTTATTGCCAATATATACTTTAATGGAAAAGTGTTCAAGTAGATTCCCATGGCTAACAGAGAAACAGAGCAAACTAATATTTTTTTCAGACATTTAATACTTCTAATCAAGATATTTTAAGCAATATACACTGAATGTCCTATCAAATAATCATGGGCATTTTTTTTTGTAAATGAAAATATTCAAATTAAGATATAAATAGAATAAGTAATTTGTAAATGGCATTTATTTATAATATTTTATAGAAAGATTTTATTATAAAATAGAAGAAAACATTCTTCTGTAATACAATTTATTTCTACAAAACTTTAAAAATAAATCAGTTTATAAATTATTTGTTACATTATTATAGAAATAGTTAAAATATGTATATATAAGTTTATTTTATAGAATAGCAAACAATAAAATCGATATATTAAATTATTAAATATAATCCTTATTAGCTGCATAAAAAGTAAGAAAAAAGTTGTTTAAAGTCTAAATAGGAATATTATGTAAATATTTTTACTGATATTATTTATAAATTTATTTAACGCACATTGATTACGTAACTAATATTTACTAAGGCAATAAACCTAAAGCATGTACTGTTGAAAACGCGAAGGTATGGACCTCTACAGGTCTTAACCACAAGCTTACGCACTGGAAGAAAAGAGGGGAACCCCCTAACAAAATAAGGAGAATCCTTTCTTTACTTTTTTTTTTTTTTTTTTGGAACCTACTTTCTATATAAATAGGTGAAGCTGAAGCGGTTAGATCTGAGAGCATGAAGCTATTCAATACTTCACTGATTAAGTCCACAATTCCTATTACACATTAGTACTCGCGAAATCTTTCGATTTACAATGAGTCAATGGAAAGATCTTATAGTTAGAAATCTATTACGATAATTTAAAGTTGTAATTATAAATTTATTTAACGCACATTGATTAGTGATTAGGTAAGTAATATTTACTAAGGCAATAAACTTTATTATTTATATGATTTGCTTTGTCATCTAATGATGATTTACTTTTTGATTGATTATGACCTTACAAAGAGATATCTTACTGAAAGTTAATCAATAAACAAATATTTTCACCGAGTCTGCCAATGATAATTATTTCAGTTGCACTAATTTCTATTTTTACTAAAAGTGAAACAAATCATAAAAATATTTATTCTAATCATTTAAGTATTATGACAGTCTATATCCAATACCTTATACACATTATTTGTCTTATTTTTTTATATAAGTCATAATTTTTTTTTAAATAACTCTCAATTGTTTTTTTAATGTAAGTCAAAAAATTTTCACTTGGCAGCATTTAATCTTGTATCACAATTATTCACTAGATGGCACATCAAACAATTAACCATTGAATCAACAATATGTAATATTTTGTCCTCTGGTATTGAAATGCTAATATTCAAAATATTTTTAGATGTCTATATAGTTTGGTACAATGATAGATACAGAAATGAAAGAGATATATATTAATTCTCTTACTAATTTTATTGTTCTCTTAGAAATTGCTTAACTTTCTTGGAATGGTACTGTGCTGCTCATACTTTGTTGATCCCAATGCCCTTGGAAAGCACTTGAACACTCTATATGTCATATTTGTATTGTAATTTTATACTGAATGATTCAAAAAGTAATGAATTCATATTCTAGTTTATATTTTTCATTCCCAAGTGCCAGAAGTTATCAACAAAAAATTGCTCTCTAATGCAAAAATGATATGGCAGAACTCAAATGTTCAATTATATTTCTTAATCAAAAAGGAATTTTAAAAATAATTCTGTTTCAAGGTATTTTTATTCATCTGAAAAATGTCTTTAATTTAATAAATATAAAATATATTTTGTTTGTATAATTATATAATGTTTTTAAAAGTAAACTTATGGAAACAAACAAAAACTTAGGTTATTCTATCAAACATAAAAATGTAAACTTTATTTTTTTCTCTAAATAAATTATAGCTTTCAAGACTAAAGGCCACATATATTAAAAATTCAATATTGCAATTTTATTTTTAATTTAGTTATATTATTTCATCCAATAATGGGTTAATAATGATTACAAATACATTTTTGAGTATAATTTACTTATAATGAGATTAATTTTTAATTTTTTTAAATATTTTATTGAAAAGGGTTTATGGTTAAAGCATTCAACATCCTTATTGGCAGATTAAAGTGCCAAACTCATGATTGGTCTATTACAGAATCAGCAGTAAAAGTATATTTATCTTTTAAAATTATATTTGTTTTAGTCTAGTTTCCGAAATGCAAATTAATAATTTGTTAGATTATTAAAGTAAATGAAAGTTTTTAAAAAAATAAATTTCTATGTATAATTGATGAAAATAATCTATTGCAGTAGATATAAACTGTATGTTTTCATCATATTATAAATTACAGCCATGCATTATTGACAATTTGCCTTTATGGAAAAGTAAATATTTTCTAAAATCTGAATTTCTTTTTCAAAATTATTAATATTTCACAAATATTTTGTGAAAAAATAATAAATATGCAAAAAAAAAAGATTCTGAAACATACATTTTCATTTTGAAAATCAAAACAAAGAAATAGAACTGTCAAAATCATTGACAATTGCACTCTTATGGGAGAACAAAAAACAACTAATCAGAGCTTTTGGAAGGCTGGGTTTAACTTACTGTTATAATTCTAAATTTAAATATTAATTTATTTATTGTAAAAAATTCTGAAGGTGGAAGCATTATTCATTCAGTTTTTTCACAGAAAAATCAGCAAATTAATGTTAAAATAGCATTTAGAGAGTGAGTTAAAGTTGGAACATATGAATGATGTGTTGCTGAATCCATACTTAAAAAATGTTAATTTAACTTTATCATAGAGCTACAATAACTGCTGTATTTTATTTCAGCTCCCACCCTTTTGCATAAATCATATATCATAAATATTTTGCTGATAAACTTTGACATCAAAATGAATAAAGCAGAATTTTTTTTATGTGTATAATATCCATATGAAAATTAATATTATTGTATAAACAAAATGAAAAAAGGTAATATATGTACTTTATGTCTATGTGTTTATTTAGAAAATAAAAATATAAAAAAATTATTGTATGATATCTTTATATTTTTAAAAATAAAATAAACAGCAAGGTGTCAGATTTTTTTTGACATTCTCAAGAAAATCCATCTATCAGAACCCAGTTTTGTTGCAATTAAATAATATTCATTTTTGTCAATAAACTTTTTCCCTATGGAAATATAACAACAATTTTATTATCAGCAAATATAGCCTTTTTGTTTATTTTGATATTTTTAAATCTGTATAACTTTGAAATCTATACAGTCATACAAATTTTTATTTTATCCCTTAAAAAATATTTTTACAAATTTTCTTAAATTTCATAACACTCTAGCTTTACATTTAGACAACACCATGTGTATCAGTTATATGAGATAATGTGGGTAGTTAAAGGGTCCTTGAAAATCTGAGTTCAAATCCCCTATACTTACAATTAAGCTCGAAGTTTGTGAAGAGTTCCTGGTTTTCAAATATTTACACATCAAGTTTGTATCCTGCCCATCCCTCTTCTATGTATTTAAATGGATAAATTCCTATACATGAGGGGTCATAGTGACTTGAAGTCACCATGGGAATGGCAATAATATTGGCATCAGCATGGGATTTTAGTTTTTATCATCACATTTTCAATGATATGGATGGCTGAAAAGTTGTAGGTTGGAGTAGATTGTAGCCTGTCCATTAAAGTATGAAAATTTGCTATCTTAATATAAACTGAGCACTGATTATATATATGTGTGGGAGATGATAATCTGGATCAACTGATGAGTGCTGGTTTAGCATAAAATGTGTATATTGGTGATTATTTATCTTTTCTTCATGTGTATCAGTTATATGAGATAGTGTGGAGAGTTGAAGGCTGCTTGAAAATCTGAGTTCAAATCCCCTATACTTGCTATGAAATACTGTCCTTTATCATACTGTTGTGGAGAAAAAGCAAATAATAAAATACATATATGTGTTTTAACATAATCCAAGAAATGTTATTAATAAATATAATCTTATATAGCTCTCGAAGATAAAAAAAAAAAATGGCTGCAATTGTATGATAAAATTAAATAAAATTTACAAACTTTAATGTTTTTTAATTACATTTGTTATAAATATATGCACTTAAGCACTATCATAAGAAAAGCTATTAATAATTGTGTATTTACTGAAGCTTAGCACTCTCATGGGTGATGTAGGGTCTCATATTCATAGCATTGAGATATGCTGCAGTGAGTTTACATAAATATATATAAATTATATGGCCAATTTTTTCAACAGAAGGAAGCAAGCTTCCTTCCTATTTATGACATTAGAGCTGTTTGCTATATGCCATGCCTCTTTATTTTTTTATTTGGCATCATTTTACTCAATACATGCAATGTGGTGTTGAATGTATGGCCAATTGCATTATGGTGATGAAGAAAGACTTGTGTTCAGTGTTGTTTGTGACTCTTTTATAGAGGTATTTGTGGTGAGAGATCTTTGTAGGGAGGCATGTACATGATTCAACATATATCGTCAAAATAGCGAGTATATATTATGTATTTTAGTGGCACCAGAACAAATAATAATGGATATTCAGAAAGAGCTGCAAACACAAGTCTCCTTAATCATTCATCAAAGTATATTGGGAGCATGCAATTTTCTACAAGATGTGTGGAGTTTGATCATTATGAATTTTATCTTTGAAATTATTTATTAATGTGTTTGTTGTGGTTAGGAATGCAACAATTACTTTATGGGTTTGTGAGCAAATTTTAGTTAAATTTGTGTTTTACATGTGGTATGTATGGGAGCAGTATCCAAGGCTTGTCGTCTTTGGGTAAGTTTGTTCTTATTTTGTTATAAAATTTATTGACACTCCTTATGAAACAATCCTGAAAACAAATCTACCTTTTCTGATTACCAAAATGCAATGGGCTATACATGCATGTCCATAACCATGAAGACCATGGTATCAAGCAAAATAATGCTAAATGAAAGATTAAAGAGTCATGGCATATAGCTTAACAACCCTAATACCATGAATAGGAAAGAATACTGCTTCTTCTTTTTGAAGATATGGGCCATATAATGTATATATATATATATATATATTTGCATAAACTCATACATATATATATATATATATATATATATATATATATATATATATATATATATATATATATATATATATATATACACCTACTCACACAAATATCAATGCTATGAATATGAGATCATGCATTACCTTCTAAAGTGCTAAGCTTCAGGTATTAATAGTATTTCTTATGATAGTGCCTAAGGGCATGCATTTATAAATTACGGCAATATAAAAAAAATTACTATCTTTTGATTTACATTTTTAGTTTATTTCTATACTTTTTGAAAGTATATAATAAAATAATATATATTCACACAGAAAATATGAATATATTCTTTATTTCTGAAAAAATTAATAATTTTTTTGTATAATTTTGTAAATCTAATTACTATATGAATAAAAATTTTACCAAATAGCTTTTTTAAAAATTTCCACATTGATAATTATTGAGAGGAAAGTATAATGTTTTTATCTTTTTTAAATCTATTTATGGACAGAAATTTATATATACATAATTAAATAACTACTCCAGTTCTGCCATCTTGTGTAAAGTTAAATAATCTATTGTTTATTCAAAATTGTGCCAAGTGATAAAACTGGAGTATGAAAAATAGATTTGCTACTTAAATGTAACGAATGTCAGAGATCGTGTGATATTTGTTAGTATATATACTTGTACATAATTTCTATTATCAGCATTTACTTTTACATGTAAATTGTATATTATTAGAAGCAGCTGTTACTCACAAACAAGTCTAAACATTTCAACCACCAAAATATAAAGACAAAAAAATATCTTATTTGAAATGAGTTTTGCAATAACTGTATAAACTAGTCCATGAACCACAAAAATGTCCACATAGAATATACTAGGCTATTTTTCTGTTTACTTGATAATATGTGATACTGTGTTTTAACAGTAGATTTTTATTGTAATCTACACTCAACTATATCTTCCCAATGAAAGTTATCAATATTGTACTACTCTTGGTTGTCTTTAAAAAAATCTTTATATTAAAAGTAGAGACAACCTTCACAAAATTTATCAGTCTTATAGCATTCATTTATTTCACACATCCAATCCAATTAACATCTAATTTCACAATAGTAGAGACTATAGTATTCTATCTAAAAAGCTGAAAAACTTACTGATTGGTCTTACATTTTTGCTAATATACATTTAGAATTTTGCAAAAGATCCTCAATATATATTTTTTCTAAGGTCTTTATATTATGTACTGTGGTCATTGATCTATTTAATTAAATCAATTCTGAGAGACACTATATTTTTAACTACCATCATTACACTTTTAAAAAATGTTTCAGAAACAGATGTAGTTATCATTAGTATGCATGGTTAATTTGTATTCTGCAATTGTTATTAAAAAATATTTATAAATGCAAGTTATTTTTTTAACCTGGGGGAGGGGATAGATTATTTCATGAAAATTACTAATATTTCTGCTATAGCTTTTCTGTATATCTCATTCTAAAAGTCATTATTAAATAGAAATTTGTTTGTTGTTTTTAAAATCAAGTACTATGTATTATGATATTATTAAATATATATATACATATATATATATATATGATATATATATATATATATATATATATATATATATATATATATAATAGAAATATCAGTATCACCAACATTAAATTACTTCAGCAATGCTATATTACCTAATGTAAAATTACACCAGTAACACTAGTATGAAATGAACATAATGTCTGTAAGACTTTTACTCACACTACTTTATTCACTGCCAAAGTAAATTAACATTAAGAGGTACTGATATTCCTATTTTCTATATTTGAATTCAGCTAGTGATATGCAATTGATTCTATGTTTATACAGTAATAATTTTAACAAGCCCATAAATAAGTTATAGCTATCACATATGGAATATTGATAATATAAACCTCTTTCAGTAGTAACTAATTTACAAGATTAATTTCTCAAATAATTATTTAAATAATCTTTCAAATAATGCCTACTTTTTTTATTTCTTATGACTAATAGATGTTGGCATATTGGATATTATTTGTAAGTTTATTTAAATGATTATTTTGAAATCTAACTTGTGAATTGTCATAGTAAGGTATTTGGACTTAGGTGTCTCAATGGATTGAAGAGTAGAGATAAATTTTCAATGCCTATAATTTATACATATATTTAAAAAAACATCAGATCCATTATATTTTTATGGGTGTATATACTTTACTAGTGCGATATTATGAAATCATATATAGACTTCATATTGCTTTTCTTCCATAATTTTTCACTTACATTTAGTCTAATAATAAATCTCACTTGTTATCTGATAAAAAGAAGATTAAAAAATTCTTAAGAATGACAGAAATTCTAGCTTATTATCCTTACTTTACAACAGCTTTTCAAATAAAATAAATAAAAGATAAGAAAAAATATTTTTTAAGAAAATATAAGTTATGATTTACAACTTACTATGTTTAAAAGAACTAATGGAAGATTTTCTGAATAAACTTTTTTTGCTGTTTGAGTTTATTGATAATAAAATTACTTCGTTTTCATTTATTGGCTTTGTTTCCTGTTAGAATGCAAAAAATGAACAATATATAATTCATATAATTAGATATAGTTGAAAATTCCAATTATTACACATTAATTGAGAAATATAGTTAGAAACATCTGAAAAAGACAATACCTGTGTTGGAGATAATTTTTAGTTTAATAAATGACTAATAATAATCATTAATATATTTATTTTACGTAGTTGATGTCAAAGTTGTAAATATGAAAAGTTTGACATTTGTAAACCAAAGCGTAATATATAATATAAAGCAATATATAACATTAAGCACAATCATTTTTAAATGCTGTTATAGTAAATAATCATCACTCACGCTTTAGTACATGTCAGATGCTAAGATGTAGAGATGGGAGGGTGGACTATTTACTGTAGCAGCATTTGCAAACGATTGAGTTTAATGTTATATGTAAATATATGACATTTAATAATACTTTTATTTAACAACAGCTTATAGCTAATTATAATTTGTGCACAGAAATAAAAAATAAAACACGCATGCATATTACAGATGGTTAAAGAATAGCATTAAAGAATGTATCCATAAAATAAACATAAGTAATCAAGAATGAACATTAGATCTTATATTATATAACTGGTTACAATCTGCAATAAAATGATCAACATTAATAAAATACATAAATGGATCACCTAAATAAAGAAGAAATTAAATCATATCAGAATGATAAAGTTTAAAGTATAAAAAAGACATATACATGACACTTGATAACAAATAACTGAAATTATATCAGATAATATAATTAATTTAATATCTTTAGATAAAAATCATCATTCCTAATCAAAATGATATGTTTAGAAAATGTGGAAAACTGAATTAAATTAGAAACTCGTTTACAATTAGGATTTCAAATTATTGAGCCATATTCTAAAATAAGAAGAACCAAAAGACAAGTAATATGTATTTTGTATCATCTGTCATATCTGAAGATGACAACCATAACCTTGAAAGTCTTACCAACAATATTTTCAATAGGATGATAAAAAAATCTAACATTACATCTAAAAAAAAAAATCTTAAACTTTTGTTTTGAAGTAGCAAAATTAATTTTATAAGAATGAATGTAACAAAAAAAAAATCCACACATCACACCTCAGTATTTGTTAAATTATAATAACCATAATAATATCAAACTATTAAAACATCATATGATTGTCTTTTTTATGCTGACACTGGTGGCACTACACTAATGGAAAAAAATTGCTACTGTAATAACAACAACAATAACAACAACAACAACAACAACAACAACAACAATAATAATAATAATAATAATAATAATAATAATAATAATAATAATAATAATAATAATAATAATAATAATAATAATAATAATAATAATAATAATAATAATAATAATAATAATAATAATAATAATAATAATAATAATAATAATAATAATAATAATAATAATAATAATAATAATAATAATAATAATAATAATAATAATAATAATAATGGAATGAGGCAAAAAATTCAAAATAAATTAAAAAAAGATGCTGAAAAAATCACAGCTTCACTTGAAAAGTCATACCTGTCAATATATGCAAAGGTAGCACTATTTAATCAACTTATAATTACAAAAATTACAAACTACTCACCTATAATCAAATTTGCAAAAACATTCATATCTAAAATCTCATCAATCTGTAACAAACTAATATGGAAGAGAAAGACAGTGGCAATCTTTTTAAAAAATCTGAGCAGACCACCACATAGCAATGGACTTGGACTTCATACAATCAATGTTTTTTACACACAGAAATCAGTAAATCTAATAACAGCAACCATAAAAAGATTTCCAGACCTGGAGGGTGTAATCAGTATAATACCCACAGACAGACCACCCCCTTCATATGGATATCTATCCACACTGATTGAAGAACTCAAACCAATATACAACAAAATATCACTCAACAATGACAACAAGAATACATACTGGGACATTTATAATATACTATACCCAAACCAGACACCTAATCTACATCCATCAGTTCTTGAGATAGACAACATGAAACTACTGCAACAATTCAGAAAATGGTCATTAGAACCAAAATTATTTGATTTTCTACTTAAGCTTAATCTTAATGCTCTACCCACAACACATTTCCTTAGATTTCGTAGATTCTATACAAATATAGACCCCATGTGTGGGCTATGTCATAGAGAAGAAGAGACACAAGATCATTTTCTTCATTCCTGCAGTGCCCTAGAAACAATACGTCGCACAATGTTTACCACATACAGAAAGGCTATCATTTCAATTGATGAAATAATAAATAAATTTTAAAAAGGCAACATCCCTACTATTCGTGCAGCAACATATAGCCTTTATGCTTGTTGGTGTACCAGAGGCACTTTTGCACTTGCTAATAACCCTTGACGCCACCCAGCAACATATTCAATAAAACTAGAACTATTCAGAAAAAGAGACAGCATCCTAGCTCAACCAGATGTGTTTGCAGCCACATGGTCACACTTGAAACAAAGATCCAATATATAAAATATAAAGTCCAATATGATAGATGATGACATTTTCAACATCAGCACTTTTTCCAACTTCAAAGAGATGCAAGCATAAACTGAACTAATTAGAAGACCAAATTTAAAAATAAGAAAGAAAGTATGCAGAAATGATAAAGACTTATATACTGAAAGTTGTTGTAATTTGTTTTGCATTTCTAACAAATCAATGTAGTACTAGATGTGACTCTGTAACTTTTTAGACTCAATAAAAGTTTTGCTTTGAATAATAATAATAATAATAATAATAATAATAATAATAATAATAATAATAATAATAATAATAATAATAATAATAATAATAATAATAATAATAATAATAATAATAATAATAATAATAATAATAATAATAATAATAATAATAATAATATTCATTAAGGCTGTAGCCTCAATCACATGCATATAAAATGGATAGTAGGGACCTCTACAGGTCTTAAAACCACAAGCTTACTCTTGGAAGAAAAGAGGGGAACCCTTCTTTAATTCAACCTACTTTCTATTTAAATAGGTGAAGCTGAAGCAGTTCAATCTGAGATTGTGAAGCTATTCAATACTTCACTAATTAAGTCCACATTTCTTATTACACATTAATACTCATGAAATCTTTCGATTTACAGCGAGTCAATGGAAAGATTTTATAGTGAGAAATATATTACGATAATTTAAAGTTGTAATTATAAATTTATTTAAACGCACATTCATTACATAAATAATATTCATTAAGGCTGTAGCCTCAATCACATGCGTATAAAATCACATGCATATAAAATGCGTATCGCATTTTATAGGCATTTGATTGAGGCTACAGCCTTAATGAATATTATTTACTTAATGAATGTGCGTTTAAATAAATAAATTAATAATAATAATAATAATAATAATAATAATAATAATAATAATAATAATAATAATAATAATAATAATAATAATAATAATAATAATAATAATATGCCTAGTGCATCAACACACATGGACTCGGCAATATATTAGATGGGCATTAGGGAGGGGACCTGAAATCAAAGTGCCATTAGCAATTAAAATAAACAATGAAACATTTACTGGAAATAATATGATCTTACCAATTCTTAATATTTTAAAGATAAGCTGGGACCAGGAAAATTGATACAATACCAGCCAAATGTATTTGGAATGGCAGAGACTGAATCACCATATACTATAGATGATTTTATAATGAAAATGAATAAAATGCACAACAACTGTCACCCAGGAAGCCCTGGAATTCCACTGTTCTTATATAAAACACCTTGACAAGCTGACTAGCAAATGCCTGTGTCAGCTGGCAAATTATTTATTGCAGGGAATAATAAAAATGGAGGGAGTTAATACAATCGTGATGGTCCCATTTAAAAAAAAGCCCATTCCTTTGTTATCAGAGATAAGGCCACCATCAATGGGTCCATTGCCCATAAAGATTTTAGAGAAAGTAATTAAAGATAAAATAGAACCATTTATTTTACCAATGATTTCACCAGCTCAATTTGCTAAAAAACATTCATCTACCACACAAGCTGCTATGTTATTTAAGGCTATTTTTTGACATCAGTTAGAGAAAAGAAAAGATATGGCCTGATTGTTGTACAGCTGGATATTGCTTCGGCTTTTGACAATGTTGATATAACTATACTGTTGAGATTATTGAATGACACTGAAATGCCAAAATCACATATATATGTTATAACAAATTTACTCTTAAATTGTGAGCTTCACATTACTCTAAATGGCAGAAATTCACCAGCTTTTACACCAACTAAATCACTTTCACAAGGGTCCCCACTTAGTGCCATCTTATTTATTTTATATATAAACCCCCTTTTTGTCCGATTATAACAGGCATTTGAGGGAATGGAGATCCCAGGAACAGGTCAAAAATTGACCTGCATTGCATACATGGATGATATTACAGTTTTTCTGAAAATCAAAAAGGCAGATACCAAAACCACCGATGATTTTAGAAGAATACTCAAAGGAATTTAAACTAAGTTTCAATCCAGAAAAAACAGCAGCATGGACAATATTCACAGGAAGGCTATGTACATCCATTTTCCAGGCAAAGCCAGGCTCATTCCTTGGATTTCCATTCCATCTAGGGACTACTGGAATGAGATGTCATTTGCAGAACAAATTGAAAAATGAAATACAGAAAATATCAGACTCTCTAGCCAATACCTATATGTCAGTATATTCTAACATTCAATTAATTAATAGTTTGATGATGACTAAGATAGTTTACTTTATGCCAGTGGTTGCTTTCTGAAAAGCTTTTATCTCCAAAATTAAGACAATTTGCAATCAGCTACTATGGTCAAGGAAAATCGTGGCAATATCAATGGCAAAACTATGTCAGCCACTGAATAAAAATGGTTTGGGGTTACATGATATTGGTATTTTTGACAAACAGAGAATGAGGAACAATATAATTGATATTGTTAAACAATTTCCAAAAATTAAGCAGCTCATAGAGGTCATTCCAACTGATAAACCACTACCAAAAAAATTATCATATTTTGAATAATTAACACATCTTTGTAAAACAGAATCAAAAATCCCAGAGCAATTTATTAATAATTAGAAATACTGGGAAATTTATGAACTAATACATGAAGATAATAACACAGTTGCTTTAGAACCAATACTGGGAATTAATAATAAACAACTGGTTAAAAGGTATAATCGATGGGCCTTAGAACCAAAGTTTTTCAATTTTCTAATAAAACTTAATCTATCTGCATGATCCCTTTTGTGGGTTATGCCATCGAGCTGAGGAAACCCTATCACATCTGCTATATCACTGTGAGGGACTTAGGCAGATAAAAAAATCTCATAACTAGCAATTATAGGAAGTCTAATGTAACAATGCATCAATTAATTTCTGTATTTAGAGAGGGATTAACACCAAGTGTCAGGGCAGCAACCTTTGTGCTATATGCATACTGGGGTACTAGATGCACTTTCCTAATTGGTAACAATTCCAGGAGGCATCCAGCTACTTTTTCAAATAAACTTGCAATGATACAGAAAAGGGACAAGACACTGGCCAGACCTGATATTTATGCAGCAACCTGGTCATTACTTAAGATTAGATCTATGTTATAGTGAATTGAGGAAATTAAACATTATAAAGAAGCTTAGAAGGATATGCATGTCAAATTAGCAACAAGGACAATTTAGCAACAATTTTTCCCTTCTGTTATAAGTGATTGATTTGCTAATGGCGTTCAAATGATAATGGACAATCCAGGATATTATATGTAGATGAACTATGTAAATGCAAAATTTGTAATTCTTTTGAGACAATAAAGGCCATTTGAAATATCATCATCATTATCATCATCATCATCATCATCATAATAATAATAATAATAATAATAATAATAATAATAATAATAATAATAATAATAATAATAATAATAATAATAATAATAATAATAATAATAATAATAATAATAATAATAATAATAATAATAATAATAATAATAATAATAATAATAATAATAATAATAATAATAATAATAATAATAATAATAATAATAATAATAATAATAAATGATATTCATGTTTTAAAACGCAAATGATATTTATTTTAATTCAACACAAACTAAAATAATTTATACCATATTCTCACCATATTGCATTGGAAATATATATTTGATATTCCAATAAATATAATACATATATCATATAAATATAACAACAAATACATTTAAGACATTAAATATTCATGTACATTATTTATAATCTATTATTCATGAATACAATAATCAAAACATATATAACAAAAAGAAAAAATAATAATTTTATTTAAAATGCTATAAATTTTATTATTTATTTATGCATTTTAAATCATTAAAATTAATTTATAATTTTATGTTGCAATAATAATAACACATTTCTTGTCTTAATATTTCATTGTCATAGTAACCTATTTTGATGCCTTTTGGTTAGTATAAGATTAACTAAGAATAAAAAAAAAATTATACTTGACATTCTATCACATGCTGAATTTGCACCAAATTTTAGTTAGCACAATATATATATATATTCACAAGCATAATTCATATTTTTGAAGTTTAAATGTAATTATAGAGGATTTAGAAAAAGATGATCATGGACCAACTGATGAGTGCTTGTTTAGTATGAAATATGTATATTGGAGATCATTTATCTTTTTCATATATGTGTGGTCATGTGTATTAATTGTATAAGAAAGACTGGATAGCTGAAGGGAGCTTGAAAGTCTGTGTTCAAATCCCTATTAGTGTGTACTCATTTAACATCCCCAGGGTATTCTCTAATATGCTATTGAAAAGAGTCCCAAACTCTCCATACAGAAGTGCACACCTTCATAATCAATGGATGTATGAAGATTTGTGCATGGAATCTCTATCTAGTGCTTACTCATCCAACATCTCCAGACTAGTTTCTAGCTTGTGGCTTTCATCAATGAGGAGCCTTGTATTTGAAAGCAATATACCTAGATCTTAGGATATAATGCAACCCTCCAGCAGCCACCTTTCACCTATTTAATTAATTATGAGGCAAGGATCACACCATAATGTTTCTACCAAGCTTATTTGCTTGTATAGCCATATAGATCTCAACTCTTTTCAGCATCTACACATTTTGGTATCTTTGGTTATTCAAAAACCACAGTTACCATTATCCTATGGGCAGGATAGGTATAAAATCATCATAACATCAAACAATCACCATTTCATAAGCCTAATACATACTGTTAATAAGAGTACCAAACTCTCCAATACAGTAGTGCCACAAAGTGTAAGCTTTCATAATCAATGGATGCAGGAAGATTTGTGCAGAAAATCTTTATCTAGTGTCTAATCCCCAGACTAGTTTTTATCTTATGGCTTTCATCAGTAAGGAGCCATGGATTTGGATTTGAGAGATGTAATTATATATATTATAATGGTCGGGATTTGTCACAGTCTTACCATATCTGCTGTACAGGGTGCCACCAGGCCATTTGAACCTGGAAAATTTATATTGTAGGCAGATACATAAGTTAAAGATTCACATTTTTACACATATATTTTATTCCGACCATCAGCCCAATGCCACTAGCTCAGAGAGATGCAGAGATTTATAAAATATGAATTCTTATCTAAAAATATTTTCAATATTAAAAAAAAAAAAATAGAAGCCACTGACAGTAATTAACACACAAACATTTATTTACACCCATATAAATAAAATTGAGGAACAAAATTTATTATTTTAGGTTGGTTATTAATTTTTAAATTTAAATTTTTATTTTAAACAATCAGCACAGATGAATTTGATAATATTTTTAAGAGTGTCGAGTATGAATAAACTACATAGATTTCATTTGAAAAGAAAATATTCTATCCCTTATTTAACCTTAGGCCAAAAGTTTGCAGTCAAACCAACATCAATCCATCTGATACATCGATGTATTCAATGCAGCATTAATATGACAGCACAAATACCATACTGTCAGGAATGCACATCTGAACAGCATGGTTATAGAAGACATTGACTCTCATTCAGTACAGGAATAGTACATTTGTCTGGCGAGAAGAACAATAAAAAAAAACTCCATAAGAAGGGCCTGCCTTTTCCGTCTTACTATCCCATTCCATAGGCAAAGGGGTGATCCAAGGAGCAGGGAATACCATCTGTCTCTGATGGTCAATAAGAAAGGCTTATTTCACCTGAGTGCAGCATATAAGGTGATCCTGCATGTAGCAGACCTCATGCTACATTTACTAATTACACCAATATATCCAATCCATTGACACAATTTAACTACAAAACAAATAACCTAAGATTTAAACTCCCTTAATTAAACTAATATAACTTTACAAATCTATGCAGCCATTCATGCCCTACTTAAATTTAGCATTTATTAAGTTTAGTTTAACGAAAAAACAAAAATCATAATAAAACTTAAAGAAACAAAAAAAAAAAATGGAAATGATTTTTAGCAAACTCAAATGTATAAAAATTAAACATTAATAATTGATTTGAAATGTCAGATTAAAGTTCATTTAAAAAAAAAAATTAGGTTTAGCTTGTCAAATCTTGAAAGTTCTTAATTACTTTTTTTAAAAATTTCCATTTATATCTTACAGTAGAAGAGCTCTCGGTTCCTGCTGCCAATTCCCGCAAAGACTTTCATGGAAGACTGGTCTGTTGTTCACACCGTAGTTCTCAATCTGGAGGCTGCCTTAGCTGGTTCCATCCTGGTACTATTTAATTGCAGTACCCATATGATTCGGGGTCTGCAACAGTACCATTCATAATTCAACAGTCATTTCATTTGAAATAAGTGAGAGAGGGTGACAAGTGCATCTTATTGCCCTTCTCATAAAATCAAGCTGGAACTGTTCTTTATTTGGGTATTTTTTATTTTATAGTAATCCTCCAGATTCATTGAACATAGTTTCCTGTTCCAATCATTTTCATTACGGTCTGAGCATTGGTTTGCTGCTTCTATTGGACATCTCATTTTTTTTGTTCTCTTATCTATATCTTTCATCTGACTTTTTATATAAGAGCCCCAAGGGCTAGTTTGCTTTTTGTTTAATTTATAAAACAATAATTTCCATTTATTGAGATTACATAAGAATCTTTTAACAAAAATATTTTATTTTGTACTTTTTTTATAAAAAAAGGACGTGCAAATATCTTTTTTTTTTTCTATTTTAAAAAGAAAATAATACTTTTAAAGTTTTCATTCCATCTGTGCAATATATTATATACGTTAAACAACTTTTAATTTTCAGTCTTTAAGTTAAGTTTTTTTCTTTTTAATAAATCAATTTTTATTATAATCTTTTTATTTTAATTTAAAATAATGTAATGGCATATTATATAATGTTACAATATATATATATATATATATATATATATATATATATATATATATATATATATATATATATATATATATATATATATATATATATATATATATATATTAAAAGATGTGAGAGCAGCAAGTTTGACATATAAATTGAACTATAGTAATCTGATCCCTATACATACTGAACAATGAAAAAGATATGAGTAAGAGATTGTGGTCTGGGCTAATTAACGGGTGCTGGTTCAGCACAAAATGTTCATCTTGGGAATAATACATCTCTTTAAAATGTTTTTGGTCATATTTTCACAATTATATTTCTCCATGAAATGTTAAAAATTAATAGAAACTAGTTCCTACCTTGCATGAGAGTGGTGTAATGAAAATTATCCTACAGAAATATAGTTAACTTACATCTATATAAACCATTAAATATATATATATTGTTTTTGAAGAGATAAAACCTGCAATTCTACACATCAGCATTGATATTATAAAATGTTTAATTAAGTTTAATATAAAAAGCACTCAGAAAACTCATGACTCCAAAAATATTTCACATTAATTTAGCATTGCTTATTTTTAACATTGCTCATATGTGCATTCTGTTTGATTTGTTAGTAATCCTATTCAGAGGAAATTTATAAAATAAATAAAATTAATTATTATGCAGATCAAGGAATACAGAATTAAACTTCTTGTGTAATATCAGTAATCATATATTCGCCAGTTTGAATATATGTTTAATGTTATGTGGTATGTGTGGGATTATTTAATGTTTATCAGATACCATTATTTCTTTCATAATACATTAAGACTTCAAACTTGTTTAATGGTAAAATTTCTAAAAATCTACTATCAAAAAGTGAACTGCTTATAAAACATTTTTACTTTACCATGAGTGATTATGCATTTGTTTTTAGAAATAAATGAGTGGCTTTATTACTCAGAGGTTCATAGGGAATTTGAATACCTGAGTTTTAGAACTACAATTGATCTGAGAACCTTATATTCTACACCACTACACTGAAACACTGATGACATTAGTCTTTATGACTAGATCCAACAAAATATCCAGAAAGATAACAACAATTGCTACAAAAATTCATTTGTGAATAATCCAATCACTATGTTTACTGTAGATAAACTATTAAAATTTTGAAAAAGTTCCACTCTATATATGCACCCCAATCCTACTTGAAATTTGTTTTCAAACTAGTGAATGGCTTGTTTCCAACAACTAAAGTTCTAAATGAAAGACTACATATGAATTTAGATCCAGTCTGTTCGCTGTGCAAATCTGATAATGAGATTTTTCAGCATCTATTCGAAGAATGTTCAGCATTTAGGCCGATAAGAGCTAAAGTGTTCCATAGGCCAATCATAAACTTAAAACTTTTGCTTAGTCAATACATTGAGAAATTTAATCCTCACAATGCAATGGTGACTGTGAATACCCTTAAGACAATATGGTATATACGATGTACTATGATATTTGACAACAAGAAATTCAATTGGCTGAAAAAACTCTATAGTGAGTGGGAAACTTATTTCAGTCAAGGTCTGAGATACTTGCCAAGGAAGATGATGAATCGAATCTGGGATGGTCCTGGAATAACTCTATGTGAGATTATCAGATGAACATTTGTTTTGAATAAAGTTTTAATTATTATGCATGGCTTATTCCTTGGGCTAATTAATCATTTTGTTACATGCTTTGCTCATTTGAGCTGCATGTCTTAGAATCTCCTTCTAGTACAGTGATACAAGACAATCTCCTTGAGTTTAGGATAACTAGTTAATTGCCTGCAGACTTTTTGTCTTAATAGTGGAATATATTAAATTCTTTGGGGTTTGGTATACAAAACTGTAACATATTTATCATTTATTTAATTACTTGTATAAATTGTAAATATTTATTGTGTTAATAAAGATTTTTTATTTTAAAAAAATTTTTTTGAAATCCTAAATATAGTATAAATACATTTTTGATGTTAAATTTATTTATTAATATTTATTTTATAAGTTCAATTATTTATCATCTTTTAAAAACAAATTTATGCAAGTTTAAGAGTTATAAGCTAGTTTTCAGATGATTAAATTAATATCAGGAGTGATAGATATTTTTATTCTTTGATGATATTACTAATAAACAATAACGATGATCCATCTTATGATCGACCTCTGAGTTTCTATAATTATAATCGTACCTTGGAATTGATTTAAATTATTAAATCTATTAACAAATTATAATTAGATTTTAATATAAACGAAGATGTATTAGCTCCCAGAGCTGATATATATATATTGCTTATGGCTTTTCCGGTGAAAACACAAAAGAAAAACAATGATTTTTTTTTTTTTTTAATATTCCTGATTTAATACTTTTATGCCCAAACCGAATAATGAATAAATACACGCATATATATATATATAGCTAGTAAGGATATCTACGAATAAATGCATATTACAAATTAAATCGGAAGTAATTAGAAAAATGGCTGAAAAAAAGATAAATTCTGAAAAAAAAAAAAAGATAAATTTATAAAAATAAAACATATATATATATCTTATTAATTAAAATACAATATATAGATATTTTAATAGATGAATAACGAGATGACTTTTTAAAAAAAAAAAAAAAAAGATCTATTGAACATCAAAGACAGTTTACAGGTTGGATATATTTATAAAAAAAATATCCCACCCCTCTTTTCTATGACCCTGAAGCGATTTGGTGCATTTGATTAATTGATAGAAATTGTTTGTCTCATCCTGCCATACGTGTACTTGTCACATAACCTCCAGAGTAACTAATCAAACGATTTTTTTAGCACTAAGTACAACATGCAATTAAGCTCTATATAATTTCTTCAGAAGTTTTTCTCTACTGAAATATTCAGGAGCCTCTAAATTAACAATATAAAAAAGTCAATATGATAAAAAGAACTTGGAAAATACAATAATTTAATTTTTCAAATATCATTTGTTCTTTGACCTTGGAATCATAATAGGAAGCTAACATCTTAAAGTTTTAATTAAGATAAATAAATGTACTAAATATAAAAATTAAATTTATTTTATCCATTTTAATGATATAATGGAATTCTAACCTCAAAAAATTATGCAGTTATTTTCACTAACAGTGATAAAATCTATCAGCTTTGCTTATAATATCTTAATTGTTAAATTGTGTTTATGATCAGAAATCTAAAAAATTATTTGGGACAGTTTTAGAAGATGCTCTAGGACATTTTAAACATAAGGGGAGCTCAGAACTTTCACTGACACAGTAAAGGTGTGTTAGATTACTTAGAAAAAGTACAAAGAGAAGAGGTGTGGATGGAAAATGAAGCAATTCAAGTAGAAATTGTAAGTTTTTATATGAGAGATGCTAAAGCAAAATAAAAATGTTCAATAGATTGCAATTTATAAACAATAAGAGAATAGCCAAAATAGTATTTAATTGGTTTATGAGTAAAGGACAGGCAGCAAAATGGGTGAGAAAGATAGTACAATATTCAGAAGATTTGGATAAAGAATTTATGTCAGTATACTTATACAAAAGGTGGGATGATGTTGTTAGGGGAGTTGTTGGGTAACAACTCTAGTGGCAAGGAATGGGATAGAAGAATAGCTGCATTAATAAAGAATAGGGAGTTGGAGAAAAAAGAATTTAAATATTTATAGAAGTAAACAGAATATTGGGTATATGTTAATTCATGATAATAGCAAGAAAAGTAATTTACTGTTTAAGGCTTAAACAGGATTGTTAGTAATAAGGGAATATACACATAAATGGAAAATATGGGTGATTTAGTCTGCAAGTTATGTAAAGAAGGCATAGAAAATATTAGGCATCTGTTACTTGAATGTAAATGCCTACAAGTAGAAAGGGTACAAATAATGAAGTTGTCGGAAAATAAATATAAACAAAGTGATTATACAGAAAGTGGGTTCTTAGAATTTATGCTGGATGTTGGAAAAGGTAAGGGGTATTTAGATGGAAAGATCATAGAGTTAGCAAAGATAATATTGTGAAAATAGAATGGAGCAGGATAGAGAAGAATATGGGAAAAACTTAGGGTGAGGAATGGAAAGGGAAGGTAATGTGGCTAACAGGTTTCTCTGGGCATAGTGGCTGAAAGATTTCTGACTCCAAAAAAGGAGAAACCATGGTGTATTACATCACAGCAAAAAATGGGGTAGAAGAATAGATGCATTAATAAAAAATAGAGAGCTGGAGAATGAAGATATGGTATGAAGAGTTAAAAGAGTTTAAATATGAATAGAAGAAAACAGAATATTGGGTATAAGTTAATTTATGATAATAACAAGAAAATAGTTTACTGTTTAAGAATAGAACAGGATCATTAGCAACAAGAAAATATACACATACATGGAGAAATGTGGATGATTTAGTCTGCAAGTTATGTAAGGAAGGCATGGAAAATATTAGGCATCTGCTAATTAAATGTAAATGGTTACAAGCAAAAAGGGTACAAATAATGCTGTGGGAGAATAAATATAAACAAAGTGATTATACATAAAGTGAATTCTTGGTTTTTATGCTGGATTTGGATGAAGATAAGGGGGATCTAGATATAAATGCCACAGAGTGAACAAAGATGATGTTGTTGAAATAGGATGGAGTAGGATAGAGAAGAATATGGGAAACACGTAGGGTGGGAAATTGAAAGGAAAAGTAAGGTGGCTAACAGGTTTCCCTGGCCATAGTTGACTTCAATAAAGGGGTGTCCATATCACATCACAGCCAAATGGTAAATAATCTTTAACATTTCATTCACAGTACCTATAAAACTGTTCTGGATATTTTGTCCAATTCAAATAAAAATGTTTATATTTTAACGAAAATTCAATAAACAAATTTAAAAAAACAAAAAGTGTGTATTACTATAATCAGAAAATATTAAAATTAATTTTAAAGAAATTTGTCTGCATATTTATCAAATGCAAATAAAAAATTTAAAATTTCAACGAAAATGCAAGAGTAAGCGTGTTTATTGTTACAATGAGTAAATATTAAAACCGAAATTAATTTTATAATTAATAAATAATACTTTATATTAACATGACAAAATTAATTTTAAAACATGGCAGCAATAATATATAAAAAAAAACATTCACAGTTTAACCAGTATTAAAATTATTATTATTATTTTTTAAATGTCATAGCATCGGCCGGGACGCGAACCCGCAACCCGGGCAACTGCCTGCAAGTGCAAGGCAGTCGCGCTGACCTCTCGACCACCAATGCAAGCATATAAAATTTAAAAAAAGTTACAAATTGAAGTGGAAATATTTAGTTTATGTTGATTATTGTACAGATAAATAAATGTTTTTATTACTTAAAAGCAAGAAATTGACCTCAAGATATCAGAGGTAGCAAAAAAAAAGTTCCAGCCAAACTCATGATCTTAAAGTGATAAAAAAAATTAAAAGTAGGGAAAAATTAATGTGGGGAAATTTCATTTCTTCTCGTGGTCTTAAGAAATAAAAAAAAAAGGCAACTTTCACATTTAATCTCATGACATCAGAGGGGACAAAAAATAATTTTGCCCAAACTCATAATATTAAAGGCAGTAAAAACAAAAAAAAATTAAAGTAGGCCAAAATAATGCACTCATGACTTGAAAATCAAAGTTTTAAAAAGTAACAATCAATCTATTCATGTACCTAATTATCTATCTTTCTCTCTGCCTATCTATTTATTTATTCTGTTTCTCTACTTTTTATCTATCCAAAAACACACATCTATTTATCAATCTATCCATTCCCCTATTAGCAATCTATTTACCTACATACCTATCTACTTATCAGTCTGACTGCTTATCTATGTATCCACCTACTTATCTGTCTGTCTGACTGACTATCAATCTATTATCAATCAATCTATAGTTATTTACCTATCTTTTCAAAAATTATGTAATTTAATTGTAGATTCTAGTCCCATTGAAGATTCTTCATAAAAATAATAGTCTTCCTAAACATATATATTTTCCTTGAGGTCAATCTGCAATTTAGCTTAGTCATTAAGTAAAAGCTTTGTTGCATTTTGTAAATTTTTAAAATTAAAAAAAAAGGCAATATTGCTTTTGTTGTACAAACTTTAAACTACTTCAATTGAAATAATATTTTTAGAATATATATCTGTAAGTTAAATATATGTATAATTATTTCAAAAATTATTGAAACTTGCTACTTTGAATATTAAAACTATGAATACAATCAAAACTGGTAGATAAATTAAAGTTAGTAATTTAACACAAAATGTATCTCTGTGTGAAAAGATATGGTATTTTGGATTTCAAATTTAAAAAATTCCACAGCTTAGTCTAAAAGTGAAGATGAATGGCATAGAAGAAAATGTATTGACTAATATCTGAGGAAATGTAAAAAGAAGCAAGTCTAAGTTTGGTCAAAAAAAAACAGAGGCATTACTTTGGTGCTTGAAAGATATTTAACCATATAAGTAATGGCAATTAAATATCTAAAATAAGTAGTATTATCTAAACAGCACGTGCTTTTCTGTTAATCTATAAGTGTTTTTTTTTTAGTTTTTAATTAATCTTTTTTTATGTTTCATCCTTTCTTACATTTTTTAATGAAAAAAATACTTTTTTACATTTTATACAAATTTCATTTAAAATATGGAATCAAAAAATGAACACAATCTAGAAAATAAAGCATCAACTTTGCAAATAAAAAAAAGTGTAATAAAAATAAATATATGATCAAAACAAATGACTATATTTAAATTTTCAAGCTAAAAAATAAATTTAACTCAAGAAATATATTCTCTGAAATACCTCTATATTTAAACCCAATTTTATTAAACCTTTGGCAGGGTTAAATTTCCATTGGTTTTTTTTTTTGGCGGCCATTTTTAAAATATTCAACATTTTATTTAATATTTAAATCTGTATTTTACATAAGAATTCAATAAAATGAATTTGATTTGTTAGAAATGTATGTTTACAAATGAAAAAAGTAATGAGGTCTTAATTGAACTTCATAAACATAAAAAAAAAAAAAAAAAAAAATGACACTGGTATACAATAAAGGTTTCATTTATTGGCTGATTATTTATCATTATTTTTAAAAATAAATTAACAAAATCTTTATTATTTAATATTGATTTATAAAACCTGAATGAATATTTAATAAACTATGATAACCTTATAAAATTCTGTTATAAAATATAAAATTGTATTTACAATTATTAAAAATATCATAAAAATTCTATATGACCACCTTTGACAGACAGCTTTAATAACATGGAGTAAACATAATTTCTATTTTATCACTATCTTGATTCTTTTAATTTCTATTTTAGAAATGAAATATATTTTTAAAAAACCTAAGTGTAAACATAAATATATTTCTTTTTTTTAATTATTATAAGATATATTTTTGAAAAACATGTACAGGTCTTTATTACAATTAGTAACAAAGAAAACAATTACAAAAAATTTTAAAAAACTCAATTAAAAAATAAATAACATTTATAGATTTTTTTTTTTAAAAAAAAATACTCCCACCCAAATTTTTACTTGATGGACAAAACATTTTTTTCTCACATCATAGGTAGATGTCAAATGTTTGAACCACCTTCATGTCATGAGGATTAGCCTGACACAGTCTTTTTATTTACGCCCCTGCTCAGGTATTTATAGGTAATATTTATTTAATATTAAAAATGATCAACATAAAAAAATATTTTCCATGTTATTATACTTCATATGTTGCGATTGTAGAGATTTCATTCATACAAACCCTTATATTACTTTAATGTTTTAAAAAAATTTAAATTTGTTTTAATTTTTTAGTTGTATATTAAATAGCCATGACATAAAATAAGTATTTTCCACATAATTATTATTATTTTTGTCAACATTCATACAAACATTCTTGAATTATTTGTAATTGTGATTAACAAAATATCCAAAATGTTTTGATTTTAATATTTTGTAATTGCAGGTAATGTATTTATTTACAGAGGAACAACATAAAATAAATATTGTTTAACAAAACATAAATATCTGTATTCCGCCACCATAAACATGTACTTTATTTTTTTATAACATTGGTTTATTTTATTAGGTTAATCAAGTATTAAATGTTTTATTTATATTAATATTTTAACTAAGTTCATGTAATTGTAAAAATGTTTTAATATGTTTTTTTTTTTTTTACATAATATCCATAGTGATTTGATTTTACTAGATACTAGTAATTTGTTGGGCAGTTTTGTCATGATTTTATTCTGATTTAGTAATTTATTTTGCCACTACATATTCAATAATTACTTTTTATGTTAATTTTGTAATTAATTTTGGAAACTTAGGAAGAGTTTGGAACAATTTTATAGGTTGTTTTGATAAATCTTTGTGGGTTTTTTTTTTTTTAATTTTAATGAAATTTGAAGATTTTTTTTTATTTGGACTGGATAAAATATTGGAACACTTTGTTATTAATTTTATGTGTATTATTTAAGATTGTTTATTTGGTTTGGGGTTTTTTCTGGGATCAAAAATGGCCCAAAGCACTTACTAAACTTGGATCAAATATATTGTGTTTTTATTCTGTCAAACTGTCTGATATTTTTCAAATTATAAGATAAATATTGAATTTTAAAACTAATTAACAAATTATAGTGATAAATTTCAATTAAAAAAATAGTTAGAGAATATCAATCTAAAGACTCTAGAAATTTATGGTGGAAGATTGTTGCAAGAGATTAGAAAAAAGATATTATTAGAGATAAATACTAATAAAAATTATAAGAAAAAAGTTAATGCATAAAACTTAAAAATTAAATACAATATTTATTTCTGACAGTATTAGGATTCTTATTATTAATGTCAGCCAAAATTCTGTTTTAAATAAAATAATGGCCCAAATAAAAATTAGAAAAAATAAATAAATATCCTTAATTAAATTTTATAAAAAAGGTAATATGGAATTTAAAAAAATAATAAATCTTTATAAAATATAACAGAAGAATATACCATCAAAATAATTCCAGTAAACATATATAAAAATTGTTTAAAATAAAAAAAAAAAAAAAAGCTTCAGTTTATTAGACCTACAAAATTTGAAGTTTAAAAAGATTTTGAAACAAATAAATTAAGTCAAAAAACTCATCAAAATATTTTACTTAATTTATAATAATAAAAACCAACAGTTCAGTGATAGGAAATAAAAACAAATCAAAAATTAAGTTATAGAATTACTTCAAGATTGAAGATGCATAAAAATTAATAACCGTTTTGTATTAATTATAAAATAATATTTCTTGCACACATATGGTACTAATCAGTTGATATCATAATATTAAAATGAAATGAAAAACTGTTTACTAAATTATTTACAAATAAGTGAGAGATTGTGACCTGCACCAATTAAAATACATCTAATCTCATTATCATATGTTTTAAAAGTGGATGATAAGAAAGGTTCTAACTATATCCAAAAAATATATTGCATATGCAAATAAACTCGAATTATAACATGTATTTATCCTTAGTCAACATATATATTATAATAGTAACTTTCAGTTATTATTATTAACCTAACATACTTTTATCTCTAATGAAATTATTTATAAATATAAAATCTATTTGATTATTTTAATATGTATCTACATATATACTATTTATATATACATGTGAACTTTAAATAATACGCACTTTAATGTCAAGCTTTTGAGTAAATGCCAGATTTGAAGTTGAGAATAAATACTTTTATATATATATTTTATTATTAAATCTTAATGTCTATTGAGCAATTAATATTTGAATTAAGCATGAAATTGAAACAATATACACGAGGAGATTCCTTCTTTCTTTAGTTATTGAAGAGAAGAAAAGAAAATCATTTCTTTCTTAAATAACTTTTTCTTTTATAAATATTACTATTCAATGTTTGGAATTAAATATTAACTCTTCCAAATTAAGATAAATCTATGGATTAAAAGACTATAAGGAAAATATTTCAATTTTCTATTAAATCTTAAAAGAAAAGAACATTTGTTTGAGTTTTAGAAACTACGTTATTTTAACATTTCATTATTCTTCAGATATATATAAATTTAAAGTAATTATATATATAAAGGATTGTACAATGTGCAATGAGTAGAATAATTATTGTATCGTAAAGGTTTCAAAACCAACTGCTATGCTATTTTGAAATATTAGTTATAAAGAACATCTAATGATAATAGAAAAATGGAGAATAAGAACATCAACATTCGAAGAATATTTACTTTATATTATATCAATCAAATCACTGAATATTAGTAACAGTTTATCAATTAAGGATAAATAAATCATCATTATACCAATGGATTAATATACTTCATAAAAGATCTTCATTAGGATTATGAACTACAGACTTAAATATCAATTTTAATTCTGGAAAATAAGTTTTTATTTATTTATTTATATATATTATAATAATACTTATATTATTTTAATATGTTTATTATTATTATTATTATTATTATTATTATTATTATTATTATTATTATTATTATTATTATTATTATTATTATTATTATTATTATTATTATTATTATTATTATTATTATTATTATTATTATTATTATTATTATTATTTTATTTCAAATTTGGCATCATTATATTTTAATAGGAATAGCTAAATTTAATATTATAAACCTGAATTGAAAGTTTAACATAATTCATCAAAATTAAATGAAATATATAAAAATGGTTAAAATTTAACAGATATTTAAAATAGATTTATTATATTTATTATATAATATAATAAACATTTAATGTATTTTATTTATTATAAATACATATAATATATAAGTTATACAATTGTAAATAGTACTTATATATATATATATATATATATATATATATATATATATTAACAATTATGAAACGTATATAATAAGAACTGTAAATAAATTAATAAGTTATATAAGTTATTAATTTTAGAATCTAGATATTGTTTTTATATATCTGTTAATTTAAATTATGTTATTTATTTTTGAATAGTTTATTATAACAGAATTTTATCATAGCATGTTGAATGGGAATATTAATTATTAATATTTTAAAATGGTAATATTCATCCTTATTTATTTATTAATATTTTATTATCTTTTGCATTATATTTTTTTATTGTTTATTAAATATTGAGTTATTAACTTGATCTTTGTCTAATCATTTTTATATTATATTATACATATGTTAGTATTATAAACATCATATGAATATCAATTCTTAGATAATGCTTATATAGAGGCATATTATATAATAACTTGTTTTGAAATTATCCCTGAAAAGAGCTAATTACAAATTCTCCATGAGTTTGAATATCATGGCATAATGGTGACTGAAAGAGGAATGAGAGATAGATAAACTAGTCTAAATTATATCAAAATTTATTTAAAAATTATTGAGCTAGCATAATAAAGATAGATATAATCATGGACTTAGTATTTTATCGATTCATTTCTAGCATTCTACCTGAAGACCTAAAGTCTGATTGTAGTGAAATGCGATGAAATACTAAGTCCATAATTATATCTATCTTTATTATGCTAGCTCAATAATTTTTAAATAAATTTTGATATAATTTAGACTAGTTCATCTATCTCTCATCCCTCTTTCAGTCACCATTATGCCACAATATTCAAGCTCATGGAGAATTTGCAATTAGCTCTTTTCAGGGATTATTTCAAAACAAGTCATTAAATAGTATGCCTTTATATAAGCATTATCTAATAATTGATATTCATATGATGTTTATAATATTAACATATATATAATATAATTTAATAATGATTAGACAAAGAGATCAGGTTAATAACTCAATATTTAATAAACAATAAAAAATATAATGTAAAAGATAAATAAGATATCAATAAATAAATAAGGATAAATTTTATCATTTCAAAATATTAATAAATAATATTCCCATCTAACATGCTATGATAAAATTCTATGTTATAATAAACTATTCAAAAGTAAATAATATAATTTAAATCAACAGATATATAAGACAATATCTAGATTCAAAAATTAATAATTTATATAACTTATTAATTTATTTACAGTTCTTATTATATATGTTTCATAATTATTAATAATATAGAAGTATTATTTACAATTGTATAACTTATATATTATAAGTATTTATAATAAATAAAATACATTTAATGTTTATTATATTATATAATAAATTTAATAAACTTATTTTAAATATCAAACTTTCTATTTGGGTTTACAATATTAAATTTAGATATTCCTATTAAAACATAATGATGCCAAATTTGAAATAATAATAATAATAATAATAATAATAATAATAATAATAATAATAATAATAATAATAATAATAATAAAATAATATAAGTATTATTATAATATATATATATATAAAGAAAGAAAAACTTATTTTCCAGAGTTAAGAATAGATATTTAGGTCTGTAGTTCATAATCCTAATGAAGATCTTTTACGAAGTATATTAATCCATTGGTATAATGATGATTTATTTATCCTTAATTGATAAACTGTTAATAATATCCAATGATTTGGTTGATATAATATAAAGTAAATATCCTTCGAATGTTGATGTTCTTATTCTCCATTTTTCTATTATCATTAGACATTTTTTTACAACAAATATTTCAATTTAGCATGGCAGTTGGTTTCAAAACCTTTACAATACAACAATTATTCTACTCAATGCACATTGTAATATTCTTTATATGTATAATTATTTTAAATGTGTATATATCTGAAGAATAATGAAGTTTTAAAATCACATAGTTTCCAAAAACTCAAACAGATGTTCTTTTCTTTTATATTGCTATTCCTTTTAAGATTTAATAGAAAATTGAAATATTTTCCTTATAGTTATTTAATCCATAGATTTATCTTAATTTGGAAGAGTTAATATTTAATTCCAAATGTTGAATAGTAATATTTATAAAAGAAAAAGTTATTTAAAAGAAAATGATTTGCTTTTCTTCTCTTCAATAACTAAAGAAAGAAGGAATCTCCTCGTGTATATTGTTTTAATTTCATGCTTAATTCAAATATTAATTGTTCAATAGACATTAAGATTTAATAATAATATATATATATATATATATATATATATATATATATATATATATATATATATATATATATATATATATATATATATATATATATATATATATATAAAAGTATTTATTCTCAACTTCAAATCTGGCATTTACTCAAAAGCTTGACATTAAAGTATGTATTATTTAAAGTTCACATGTATATATAAATAATATATATGATAAACAAAAATGCAAGTTAAAAAACTTATATATATGTATATACATATTAAAATAATCAAATAGATTTTATATTTATAAATAATTTCATTAGAGATAAAAGTATGTTAGGTTAATAATAATAACTGGAATATATATATATTGTGCCCTTTTCTTTAGGTCTAAATAAATCTATTGTGTCAATTTTTAAAAAAAAATTAAATTAAAGATGTATTCTGTTAGTATGATTACTATGTTATGGTGACAAACTTTTAAAAGCTTAGTTAAAGTAAAATGAGAATATTTTATGCATAAAACTATGCTAAATAAATTAAAAACAGTTAAATAAAGCTAAATAGTGTAATTATATATGGTTGGAAAAGCTGGCCATAATAAAATAGTGTATTAATAAGTCTTTTAAATAAGTATTAAAAGTTGAATTTTAAAAGCAATAATCTAAAATTAAATGAATAGTATATTTTTAAATGAAAGTTATATTTAATAATTGTATTTAAAATTATTTATTTAAAAAAAGTAGTATTTGTGGTGGAGAAATGTGTATTTAATTTTATAGTATCAAAATTATTATTCTAAATTATATTATTATATTATTTTTTTAATATAATATTTTTTGCAATCAAACATTTATTTTATTTCCAGACAAAATTTGATACATTCTGTCTGAATTTTAAGTCATGTGACATGTAAATATTCATACATGTGTGCTTACAAGTTTTCTTGTTAATAAAGTTTCAAAATTGCTTTAAAATTGTACTATAGAATTGAAAATGTTTATTTGTCTATCACAAGATACAATATAAAAAATTAGCTATTATAAAATATTTAATTAGGTTTTTAAAATGAATGTAGTTAACAAAAATTAAATTTTTTGTTTAGAAAAATAGATACATTAAAACTAAATGTTGAATAAATTAATAAAATATTATTTTTAAAACTTATTTTAAAATATTTAGTTGTCTTAGATAAAGTATAAAATTAATTTAGAATTAATATTTTTAAATAATATTTTAAAAGATGAGTCATAAAATTTTTATTTTTTAATTTTAATATTGCAGTTTTGGCTGGATATGTAAATCAGACCATCAGATGAAAGTTTAATCAGACAATCAGGTTGTCAATTTATTTTGATATAAAAACAGATGCTCACTTATTTTCTGTGTGCTTTCTGTTAGTCAAGTGTGCTTTTGTTAATCAATTTAGTATTTAATCAGTCAATTCAGTGCTATAATAACTCTCTAATAATTTATTTTAAAATAGTAAAGTGTACTAATTGAATTATTTTTTAAAAAAGAGAGTATTTAAATAAATTATAAATTTTTTCAGTTAAATTATGCACTGTTAAGCAACTAAAATTTTTTACCAAGTGTTTTATCAAAATTTAATCTTAACATTGCAATAATAATGGAAGTACCAAGAATAAGTATCTACCTGTATAAAGAAATGCTGGAAGTACAATCCTTAATTAAAAATATAATTTTAATATTGTTAATGAAGGAAAATATTTTATCAGTCAAGTTAACATTTTGGACATTATATGAGGAATTAAATGGAAAAGTTTATAAAAAATTAAAGGCAAAAATGCATTTTATTGGGAAAAGATAGCATTATCTAACAAACCTGCAAGTAAGGTGGTAAAAAACTTTTAATCCTTCAATATTTTGAAAGCATATCATTTTTATAAGATTTGCAGATGTTTCTTTTTGAAGAAAACATTTTTTAAACAATTTATTTTAAACTGTCATTCTAAAATGATGGAAAAATTAAGACAGTTACTAAAAAAATATCTTACATGATAAGTCTTTATTATTTTTAAAAAGACTGTATGTATTTTAATAATATTACAAAAACCGATAATTGAAAATTATTAATTGAAGAGAAAAATATCCTTGGATAAATAAAAATTATCCTGACAGTAGAACTCTATATGCTAGCTTTATGTGAAATAGTTAAATGATTAATTCATTGGAATATCTAAAAAAATGTGCAAAATTATATATACGTATGCCCGAATCCATATCATTGTGTTAGAGACACTAAAAGCCAGTATAGAATCTTGGTGGGATGAGAAAACTCCAGCGAATTATTTTTAATTATTATAAGTTGAAATCATCTTCAATAATCACTGTTCTGAAAAATAGAAACAATAGACTATTATTTTTATAAACTTTCAAGAACAGATTAGTGATTATTATTACAAATGGATCCAGATTTTTCAAAGTTGACTTTTCTTTTCATTTTTTTTTTTAAATTTCGTTCAGCATTTTATTTGGAATCAACTGATCATGTGTCATGTTCAGGGGGGAGAGAAATTGTTGTCTTCAAGTATTAAGACAGTTGTCATAGCAACATGCGTTGGAGAGTTTCAATGCCTGCAAGGATGTGATAATAAAATCCTGAAGAAATAAAGAACTTTTTTTTTTAAAAAATGAATATTTATCATGGACTGGAGTTTTACGTAGCTATATTTTTTATTATTTATGAACTAATATTAATTTTAAGTTTTTCTTATTATAATCAGAGATAGGAAAGGTACATATAAAAAATTAATTATTTACTAATATAATATATAATTTCCATAAAGGATACTTAGTAATTTTTTAAAGTTTTAATATTTTAAGTATGATAGTGTTGAATAAATGTTTATATTATGCCATATTTTATTGATTGTGGACCAAGAAGATGTCTAAAAAGTGATCGACTAGAAGGAATATCACTTGGGTATAGTTGTAAAAATTTAATTTTTTTATGATGTATTTATTTTCTTTCTTTTAGATTGTCAAAGTATTTTTGTAATGTTATTGTATGAATGTATGAGTATGTGTGAATACATTAAACACATATAAAAACTTATAGGAGTTAGATTTTTATTAAAAAGTATGCATACTTTTATTCTATATTACTGATATAGTACAATGTAATGAATATAATTATATGATTCTTTCGTAAAAGAACTTTATTTTTTTTTAAAAAAATGCTTGAAGTATTGATTTTATTATATTGATACTAGTCATTTGCATTTTTGTTCAAGAAGTTCTTAAAAGTGAAGTAACCTTTTCTTATTGAATAATCTAGATCGTTGACTTTATATGTGAATTTTATTTATTGTTTTAGAAATATGTTTTTAAGAATTTTTTGGCGATGTAGATTGATAAATCTATAAAGAAATTTTAAAAGGTAGTCACTTGGGAGTATTTAAAATGAAACCAAAGTGATGCTTAGATGTAGGTTTTTATGGAAAATAGAAATAGTTTTATTATCTTAGTAATTATGCAGGTACAGATAATTCCATGGGCAGTGTTTTCTCTTAGTATTGAAAAGATGAATAAATAGCTAGGACATTGTTATTTTAGTGGAGGTTATTAGACAGAGAAGTAAGGCCTCTTATCATTATGCACTGTTGCCATGTTGACCATCTTATATGTGTACTATTGAGTTGATACTCTAGTTTGTTCTTCATACCTACGCATCTGATCGCTATCATGATTTCTAAGTATTACATTGTACAGAACTGTATTTTTTGAGGGAGAATGATAAATAATTTTGGAATAGAAGGATCGTTATTTGGAAGAGGCTAAGATAGGTTTTCTTGCTTTTAATGGAATAAAAAAAAAAAAAAAAGAGAAAAAAAAAAAAAAAAAAAAATAAAGAATCATAAAATATTTTTCTATATTTTAGTAAACTATTTTTAAGAAAGTATGTAAATGATAATAAAATTATTCACAAAATTTTTGAGTAATTATAAATATTTTAAAACTTATATGTAATGAATATTTTTAATGGATAATATATCCAAAGAAACAGCATAGAATGAAACAAGTAATTATATTTTATGAATATTATTTTATGTTTTAAGAAACACATCAACACATACATAGTTTTATATTAAAGTAATACCAAGTAGGATGTATAATGTATGATAATTATCTTATTAATTGAGTCCACTTATTTTATTAATGAACCAGAATAAATATATTTTTTGTTTAATAACATCGGTACTATCATGATAAGTTATTCTAAACAATTAAGAATAAATTAATAGACATGTATTAGAATAAGTAATCCTTTTGTAATTTATGTTTTATGTTTTCATAATTGGTCTATATTTTGTTGGAAACATATTATAGTGTCATTCAATTGTATCTAATATATGTGAAACTCTACCTATATACATGATTATTATTATTGGTAGTATTATTATAAATATTTTTAAATATATAACATGTTCTAAGTCGGAGTGAAGGCTTGGATGCTTAGATTTTATTTTGTTATTTTATTTTGAGATGATGAAAATTGTAATTATCCAAGATTTGTTGACTGTAAATATTGTAAATAATTTATTTGTTGTTGAAAATATTGTAATAAAATTTGTTAAACTTGTTTTTTTATAAATTTATGTGTTGAATCAATTCTTCCACATCACAAACATATGATTATAGATGTTTTGAACCAAAACATAATATTGGCACAGTACGAATAAGATTATTATTTAAAAATTGTAGTATTTTTTTAATATGACTTATTTGAAAAATTTTATTTACATTATCATTATTATCATTATGGTCATAAATTAATTATATAATATTACACAGAATTATAATATTATCCATCGCCACATATTCTCAGATTATAAGATTTTACCACATATTTTATTTAAGGTGCCATATGAAAGATAAAAGATTATGCTATATTATTTATTATTATTATTATTATTATTATTATTATTATTATTATTATTATTATTATTATTATTATTATTATTATTATTATTATTATTATTATTATTATTATTATTATTATTATTATTATTATTATTATTATTATTATTATTATTATTATTATTATTATTATTATTATTATTATTATTATTATTATTATTATTATTATTATTATTGATAAGAACTATAATGGGGAAAAATAGATGAGATCGAATTATACATTGGTAGTTGAGGGTGATATCAAATCCCTTATCATGCTTGACTACAGAAATTTTAATTGACTTGAATTAGTTTAAAGAACCTGAAATTATTTAGTTATATTATTTTTTAATAAGAGAATAGGATTTATTTATCAGTATTATCTTAATTAATTAATTATTGTTAAATTTGTAAGAATGCTATAAATTTATTATTTAAGATAATAATAATAGGGGGAATAGTATTCTTATGCCATTGAGGTGATATTCTGGGAGATATTGGCTCAATGTAATTCATATTACTACTTGTATCTCACTTCATGGTCTCATGATTTAATAAATATTTATTTATGTAGTTTATAAAACCGAACCATATTATTATTTCTTATTAGTTAGAGCTAGTTAAACAATAGATATTAACATAGAATATTTTTATTATTGATTATATGCATTTTAGCCGAGCATAACCATTTATCTGAGCTAGTCCCATTTTATTATATATTATATTTCCTGGAAGTGAGGGTACAATATATATATATATATATATATATATATATATATATATATATATATATTGTAACTTCTGTCTTCTTCACTTGTTTACTTTATTAGATTTATAAATGCCCAGGTGCCAATTCTATACAAGATAGAATAAAATTTATAATTGTAAATTGCTTTTAAACTTATTTAAAAGATTCTTATATTGTAATTATTCTATGGCTTAGCTCAGTTGAGGTTATAGGATATGGTCTTCATATAGGATGCAAATAAGAGTAATAAAACATTTATGGATAACAATTATGTAACACTAATTTAATCATATACCACACATTTATTTAATTATAAAACTATTGCAAAATTATCAATTATCATATTTAATATAGGATAGATAATGATGAGGGTCGGGTACCTTTTATATCCACATCACTATCTATTCTAAGCAAAGTAAAATATATTATTGGCATTGTAATACTGAGATTTATCAACTCCAGACAAATTAAATAAAACCTGACTTATACTGGCAAATCTATATATTCTAGGGCTATGTTATGTTAACCATATATGTGTGTGTGGAAATGGAGAATCGAACGTATATAATCAAGCAATTCATATGGGCTTTTAATTCAATAAAACATTTATTAAAAAATAAAAGACAAAATAAATAATAATAATAAAAAAATATTATTTTATGCACTTTGCTAACCAATTACATTGCTCTTATAGTAAAACCAAAATTGACTAATATTTAATATATGAATCATATTTTCGAATATGTGCATTTTTATAACACTATAGATATAATGTATTTCTAAAACATACTTTCATTATCTTATTTATAAAATACATAATACAATAAATTAATCATTTTTTACGTATTATAAAAATTTATAAAACACTTATCTGTTATAATCAGTATATATCATCTAACATTAACTATACAAAAATAAAGAAAGGCAAGGGAAAACAATAACCAAACATTTACACCTATATACTTGAGGGTTAAATAATATCTCCAAACTCAATCTAAATAATCTAATTCATCCCTTAACCATTTCTACCTTCAACTACATTCAATATACTTCCTACATAAACGAACTTATAACAGACAAGGTTTTAATTCTTTATTTTTTTAAATAAACTTCATTAACGAAATCAAAGCATAATAAATACATTTTTTTTAAATAATAATTTGTAGCATCATGCACACGTCCAAATATCTATAATCATCTATAATATAATTTCTCGATCATACAAAATAATAGATTATCATATTATAATGATATGAAGTTACATTGTTTTGTTTTTTTAAAAGAAAACAAAAAAAAAATTGTTTGTACATTTGTTGTAATCAATAATGAAAATACTTATCAATATCCCATCATTACATGTTAAGTTTTTTTAAAAAAAAATTTGAAAGTTGAAAGAAACATACATATCAATTTTAAAGACAACAGTAAATTATAACATTAAAAAAAAATGTCTATCCGATTGTTAAAGCATAATTTGTTAAGAATGACAATAGTTTTTTTTTATCCTAGAATTCCGTTATAGGTGTGATAAATGGCATTTGCATGTATTGGAATTATTTTATTATATATGCACGAATAGCAAAGTTATACAGTATAAAATTATCCTCTTTATATAAGATTAAATAGATAAACTCTTTCATTTAAAATTTTATTTTGTAGAATATTGATAGAAAATTCTTAAAATTGAAAATCAAGCGTTTAATAAGAAAATTTTAACTAGCTTTATTTTAAACAATTTTATCATTCTGATATTATTTATTTTTGGTAATACTTTAAAACAAATCATAATTACTTAGCTTACAAATCATCCAGGCATTTTAAAGGTAGTGAATATGGATCATTGCTTGACAGAAATTTGGAGCTGGCTTCCCTCTGGGGGGGGGGGGCTGTTTATCTTCTCATTTTTATATTATTCCAGTAGTATAATAGAAAATTCTTCACAGGTATATTATTAGAATCCTTGTGATTTTTTTTTATATTTGTTCTAATACTCTTAGAGAGTTATTGATTCTTTTAAGTTTTTTTACATCTTCTTCCTTGGAATTTTTTTACTTTCCTTCAAGTTTTAAACTCTCTGTCTCTCTTCACTCATGCCCTCTGTGTTTCTATTACAATCAACTTTGGAAATGTGCCAGAATTTTTACTTATAAAATTTTAACAATACAATATTTGAATAGAATAAACATAATAATAATAAAAATATTAAATATTAATTTATAAATGTTATTCACTAATATACAAATAATCTTTATCATTTTTAAACATAAGATTATGAACAATACATAATTAGTAAATAATAAATAAAATATAGAAAAGAAAAGTCTAATTAATAATATATCTATGTATCTGCTTATTATGACATGTAAATTTTTCTACTACATATAAACATCCCTGATGTTGTTCATCCCCTCTTCTACTACCAAACATATATAATCCAAAACTCTACCAATCAGTACATCCAATTAAAGTTTTAATTCTTTTTTAAAATCTAATGTTAAATAACAAATTACATCACAATTCATTTTTCTCAGATAATTAACTTTAGCCATTATTAGCACCAATGTGAATTCCACATTTCTTCCTGGTGCCAACCTGGAAGGTCACAAATATATATATATATTATCTTATTTAAAATTTA
>JAQFVV010014192.1:0-23102 GCA_028023455.1 Epiperipatus broadwayi
GATAAATATCTTGTACGACCGGCCATTACAAACCATCGAAACCCATTCTCTTGAGATAAATATTTTAATGATTATTAGTAATTATTTATTAGATTAGAGATTATTATATTATTTTTATCCCAGTTCTAACTTTTACATTCAATTAAAGATTATTATTTCCATTTTTTGAAGACATCAAAGTTGTGAATGAAAAAAGTTTGATAGTTGTAAATCACATTGTAATAATTTAAATTTATATTTGTCTATTGAATATTGTAGTCTCAATTCCAAATATTTTGTTTATTATATTACGGTATTTGATATTTTATATATTCGAAAACAGAATAAATTATGTTAAGATGATATCAAGAAATATCAAAGTTGTTTATGATATCTGTAACCATATCAATACATTTAAATATTTAAAGAAAATGAACTATTATAAAAATGTAACAGAACTATAGTGATAGTAGATCATAAATGTAATAAAGAGATTACTTTGTGTAACACAGAATTTGAATAAGATTGGGACTTTTATTTAAAATAAAGCATCATATGATTCAGAAAGTTGAACGATTAGTAATAAAGAATGAAATGTTTTGAAATATCAGTTTACTAAAAATAATAAAAAAGATAAATTGTATAATTAAGATTAACTACATTGTAATATTAAAAAAAAAAATAAAGAAAAATTGAAATATAAATGTAAAGTTATTAGTTTAAGAAAAATAAGAAAATAAAGATTCAATAAAACTATAAAAGAAGACAAGAAAAAAAAAAAGAAGAACAAAGAAGTTAACAGATTATCTCAATAAAAGATATACAAATAATAAAGAAATAAATCAGTGAATTTTGCTGATAAGCATGGTTTTATTTATATATGTTAGAATGAGAATTCTGTTATAGAAAGTATAACTGATTGTTTATACTTTTTGAAACTTGACGATTATTAGAGATAATAAGTTATACATTATAATTTAATTTTAATTTTAAACATTTTTAAATCTTTTATTTTTATCAGATATTACAGACATTTATAAAATACTGACAAAATTTAATCCTTATTATTATAAATTTTTTAAATAATGTAATTATATATTTTCTTTTGTGTTTTGTTATTGGCCTTTTTAAAAATCTTTACATTAATCCGGCAAAGTCGATTATTATCTAACCTATCAAAGTAATTGATAGGCTTCTTATTTTCCTACGGTTTATTCTTTTACAATAAAAAAAAAAAAACTGTTTATTTTCTTTGTCAAAAATGTAAATGGTTTTATAACTGAGACGGTTCTTTTGATTTTTAAAAAAAAAAAAAAATTAAAAGAAAAAAATTTATTTTTAGATGTAAAATAATTTGATAAAATTATATTTTATAATTATGTATTAAATTTTAGTCATTAATTTTTTTTTCGTTTTTGATCTTACGATTTCATTATAAAAAATGAAATTAATTTACTTGACAAAATGCTTTCCAATGATACTATAGAACACATTACCATAATGTTTAGTTTTCTCATTTTTTTATTTAATGTATTAATCGATGCTCTTCCAGAAGTAGATTGCAAGAAAGTTATCTATGTTGACAACATTGCCTTTTTTCCATAAAAAGATATGAAAAGTTGGAAATCTTTTTAAGACTGATATTTTATTCAAACTTAACCTTTAGTCTGATGAAGCAGCCATATTGAATATTTAAAAAATTATGTTAAGCCACAAATTTTATCATAACATAAGTTTGTATTATTCAAAAATGACATAATATGTATTGTTTAAAACATAAAACACCAAAGAATGTAATAAAGCTGAAAAAATATAATCATTGATATTCAAAGTAATAAAAAAAAGAATAAAAGTTAATATTTCTAATAATTATTTTCATATTATTTCATAAATTCAAAATTATCATGCATACAACTTAAAATTATATTTTTGTTAGTAGGTTAGTTGGATTCATCATAAAATTTCTAAAAAATTGGTATATAATAATACTTAAGGTAATTCCACATGAAAACTTTATAGAATAAAGCCATCAGTACCTTTCATTTTTCCTAGTAGTTTTTCAAAATGTATTTCCATACAGGGATTTGCAATGAAAATGTCATCCCTAATAACATCCCTTTTAACAAGTAGTTAATATTGATCAATAATTAGTATAATTGGAATATTATAATAAAGAACTTCAATAATGTTTGTAATTTATTAAAAATTACTACTAAAATAGTTACTATTTACAAAATAAAATAAAATAAAAAGTGAATGAAATACTAAATTCATTATAGAGTTAAGCTTGGTATACATAAGTTAGTATTTTAGAGTCAGTGCTATATGGTATTATATATTCTACCTTTATAGGTTTTGAGGGCTCATATTGCTTCATGCTACTATGACCATAAATTTAGTAATAGCTTCATCATCTGCCACCTCTCTTTGCATTTCATATGCAGCTTTAAAATTTACATTGAAGTAGTGTATAATTGGCCTAAATTTACTGTCAAAATCTTTTCTTTTAGCATTTGCATATTTTTGTTATTATTAAAATGCAGACAAGACATTATAGAAAAATCTAAATCAGGTCATAATATTTGCAAAATATGTTTATCTTTGTCTCATATCATCTAATTCAAATAGTTGACCCAAGCCCACATCATACCAAAAAATGCAGATAATTCATGATATACATTTACACAATTATGGCTATTTTTTGATCAGCATATATGTTAGTTTCAATAATAATTTTTTTGTATATTTTTTATCAAATATAAATACAAATAATGATTAAAGAATATATAAAAATAAAATAATAATTAAAAAATATATAAAAATAAATACCACCGGTTTCCAATAACATTCATTCCAAAAGCTTATCGGTCTAAAGTATTTTTTTTTTAACTTGTATTTTTTCCGATGTAATTTTCACGATATGTATTACTCCCTTAACATTAAGAAAAATAAGAAAAAAACAAAAAATTCAATTTAGTTGATCACAAAAATTATCATAAATTTTTTATTTTTTATTGTAGAAAAATAAAACTTACTTTTTCTGGAACTAGAAAGAAAGATGGAAATGACAGTCAAAAATGCATGCATAGACTGTGTAGATTTCTGTTAATATTAAGCTTAAAGTCAATGTTTATAATTTAAAAACTCTTACCTGCATTATGTGGGTGTAAGAATGAAGAGGTACTATATAGTTCAATTCTTCCTATAAAAACAGAGAAACATCTCTAATCTGAATACAACATTTTACAACAATAGACTGAAAGAGATGTCATCCTATGTTATTGTGGAATATTCTTGGACCTTAATTTATTATGCTTTCTTCAATTAATACAAATTAAATTTAAAATAATTTTTAGGATAAACCTTGTTGAAAAACTATCTGGCACTATTTGAGTTCATGGTACTTTTGGATAGCTTTCTTAACATTCATATATTTAATACTGAGTCCCTTTTAGAGAAAAAAATGACAATACTATACTTTTAGATAATTAAACAATAATATCACAAATGTTACTGACATACACATAACTATGCAAATGTAGTGGATGTTTGTTCCTTCATATATTCTTCTGCCAGATATTGGATGTTATCTCACAGAAAATTCATAAAAACTTTTTTAAGTACATTAGACTTGTCAATAACTTAAAATATAGTTTCATCATCTGAAAATAAAATCAAGTTCATTTTCTGATTAGATCTATCCAACAATGTTTTCAAACCTAATTATTGTGGCACAAAAAAATTAACTTCATATGAGGTTCAACATACTTTTTTTAGACCCAACTATAAAACCAACTAGATCTGATCTTTTTTAGACATTACAAGAGCTTCAGTAATAGAATTAGGATTACCTATGATTGCTGGATTTAATAGCCCAGTAATTTTTGTAGATGCTGAACAAATATAAACAATAAACCACATAGATAATGTATGTCATATAGTGGAAAAATTGAAAGATTTAATAAAGCAATTAATGAATCTATCTTCTGGTTGGAATTTTTAAGTATTTTTTATATTTTGTTAAAAGTTAAGCTGTCTAAAAAAATGATATGCTAAGTAATGAAATAAAAATTAAAAATAAAATTTTTCTATAACTAAACACTATTTAATGTTTTATTTTATTTGAGATTTTAAGAAACTACACAGAGCAAATTTGTATTGTTTATTCTTTAAATATTTATCATTAGAACCATCATTATCATATAATTAATATTCAAATAGTAAATTATTTTGGAAGAGCTGAGACCCTTGCCAATGAATGGACTGATTTATTTTTGAGTTTAAAATATATAAAAAATATTGTGATTTTTTTTTAGAGATTTAATAACTCTTGAGAAGTTAAATTTTCATGAAAGCAGAATATATGTGTATTAACTGTGTATGTTAATGCTTATAACTGGAAAAAATAAAGTATAGCTTTCATATCTTGGAGAAAAAGAATATTGGAAATATTTAAGTTCAGATTTCATTGTGACCTTTTGACTATCTACATAACTACAGATTTTAATAGTTGTAATAATAAATATTCATAGCTAAATTATATGTAATTAGAATGGAAATAATTAAACCTCCCATTGAACCATTAAATATCAATCAATTATGAAAAGATAATTGATGGTAAAATTCTATCTTTTCATAGTTGACCAATGTTTATATAGTTCAATGGGATGTCCAGTTACTTCCATTCTTATAACTACAGCATTATATAAGTAAATTATGAATATTGTTAAATTAAAAAGATGATGGGGAAATTTAAAAAATAGATATGTATATTATTGTAAAAACATAAGTAGAGTGAGCTAATTATAAATAAAGAAGAAATAACAATATTGTGGAAATCAATGATATATCAAACAAAGTAAGAATAATAATTATTCAATCTATAAAAAAACCAGAACTATATATAATTAAGAATTAAACTCAAATGTTCTGTTGAAAAAACAAAAGAACTTTTAGGTTGTTATGTTGAATGCTTCAGAGTAAAACATATAATATTTTTATATTGTCACAGATGATTTTAATGGTGGACAATCAACTATCAACTATTTTAGAAATGTGATATACAAAGATTATAAAGTATATAAAATAAATCTTTTTATTATTTATATTAAAAATGTTAAAATTACTGAAAGTTCTGAAAATAATTTGCATATAGACATAGAAATATGAGAGAATAGAAATTTGTAAAATTTGCAAAAAATCAACTATCCACTATGAATTCTTTTATTGAGAAAAATCCAAAAAAGAAATAGATATGAGCATCATTCATATGAGATAAAAATCATAATACAATTGTCAAATACTTTGCCTATCATATAAATAAAACAATGATTATCTATGACTTTAATGTAATACATTCTGCTTACATTACTTTGCCTAAAACATATGACTTTCATATAATGCTGCCTACTTCCATTTAAATTGCTTGATTTTGGTCATATAAGATCTAATCTTTACTAAAGAAATCTATACTATAACTTGTAAAGAAAAAGATAATTAGAAGGGAATGGATGGACTTAGAAATCTTCACAATTCAATGTGACATTAAAAATTATAAAAATTGATGAAGTTTGCAAGTTATGCAAAAAAAAAAAATTATTGTTTAGAAAATTGTGATGTTTGAACACCAAAGTGACATACTGAGTCCAATAATCTGATAATTGATCCTGAAACTTTTAGTTGTGACATCATTCAATTACTGAATGGAAATTTCTGTTATCACAACTTACATTACTAGAGGATAAGATTTATTTTGAAAGTATGGATTATCAAAAAATAATTCAGTACAAGCTAAAATTTGTAATTAAAATCTATTTACATTTAGAATTTAGTTTCTAGTAATCTGATATTTTATTTTGAGATAGAAAACTATCTTTGATGAACATTTGTCTAAAAATCTTTAAAGTTCTTAAATTTTAATATATTAAATAAGTCATCAGACTTTTTGCACTGTAAATAAATTATAATAAAGTGAGATTGGCTGCAGAAAAGAGTTTGCTGTTAATTGAAAGGATACTTTTGATTTCTCTTGGAGGCTTTAAAGAAACCAAGCAGGGCAAATTCCTAATGTCCATTCCATACGTTTTTGTCATTACAGCTGTTATTACTATATGATTATTCATATAGTATACAAACATGGATGTTCTTCTCATCAACACACATTAGCCAGTGCGGTGAGTTTATTGGCTTTTTACCTCTGAGTTTAAAATCAAGAAACATCATGGTCTTTCTTCTCAGTTGCTATAGGGCAAAATGAATGTGTGTGTAAGTGAAAAAAAATTTCTAATAGATATATACAATCATGACAAACAAAAATATATTATGGCCTTTATTCCCAGGAGATTGTAAAGTCACCAGCCAAGAGAGAAATTGATGACTAAAGGTGAAGGCTGCTGAAATCCCCTGATTGTGGACCCAAGCTGCCATTTGATGATAACTTTTTATTTAGTATTTACAACTGCAGATCACTTTCAAGTAAAGGAAGATTGCAAGAATTGCAAAAAAAACTGTCTTATATTAAATGGGACATTACAGGACTTTGTGAAGTTAGAAAAAAAGGTGAAGAGATAATCGATTTAAAAAGTGAACATGTACTCTACTACAAAGGCACAAATATTGGAAGTACTAATAGAGTAAAATTAATTATAAATAAAAAGTAGAAGAACAATATTGTGGAGATTGATGGTATATGGCAAGATTAGTAATTCAACTTAATAACAGATACCCAATGCAGATAATTCAGGTTTATGGCCCAGCAAATTCTCATTTTGATGTAGTAGTAGATTTTTATATGGATGTACAACAGACTTTCAATCAGACTAAACAACATTTTAAAATTGTTATGAGAGACTTTAATAGTGAATTGATAAAAAAAAATGAAAGATGAAAGTGCTGTAGGTAAATTTGATTATGGTAATAGAAATTAGAAAGGATGTAGACTTGTGGAATTTGCAGAAAAAGAAAAACTTTATATTAAGAATCCTTTTTTTGAGAAAAATGTTAAAAGAAAGTGGACATGAAAGTATCCAAATGAAGGTATAGCAGAATTGGATTATATTTTGACTAACAAAAAATACATATTTCAAGATTGTTATGTTCTCAATAAATTCAACACAGAAAGTGATCATCAATTAGTAAGATGAAAGATATGTTAAGAAAAATAATATTTACAGTTGATATTTCTAATCTTCAGAAACATTCTAATAAATTTAAATTAGAATTTACAAATCAATTTCAAATATTAGTACATTTTGAATATGATTCAGATTTGAATAAAATTAATATGAAAATAACTGATACACTTTTAAAAACTATAAAAAAAATACCTGGTAGAAAAAAGCAAAAATTGGTCAATAAAATTTCTACAGACACTAGAGAATTTATGAAAAAAAGACGGAATATGAAGATATATAAAAATGATGCATTAAAAAGGATTGAATATCTCAAATTTTGTAAAATAAGTGAAAAAAGAGTTGATAATGATATAAGAAAATATAATTGTGAACTAGCAAGGAAAGCTAAATCTGACTAATATAAAACAACATTTTGGTATTGTCATGAAACTTATATCTGCAATAAGAAAAAAGGATGCAACTATTACTAAAAAGAGAGATGACATCATGAAATGAATAGAAGAGTTCTATCAAGAATTATATATTATAAAGAACTGGTACCTCCTACATTTATTATATCTTCTGAATTGCCCAGAATTTTAAATGAAGAAGTGAGACATGCAATTAAATTTATGAAGAAAGGAAAAGCTCCAGGTAATGGTAGAATTATAATCGATATATTCAAAGAAGCAGGTAAAGAATTAGACATTTTTTTGGTAAAGTTATATACCAAATGTCTAAATGATAAGAATGCATTATTAGTATTAATATTTTTAACAGATGATAAAGAAGATATTAGAAATTGCAGAACTAGCTTTTATCAGTTTTATATAGAAACTTTACCAAGATGATTACAATTTGTCTACAGAGAATGTTGGATTTCAGTCAACTAAGAAAATAAGCTGGATTTAAAAGTAATTTTAGTACAATAGATTATATCCATGTATTAAAAGAAGTTGTAGAAGGTCCAATAAATATGAATTGTCATTATGCATTGGATTTGTAGATTATGAAAGAGTATTTGATTCTATAAGCATTTTTTCAGTAATTAAAGCATTGGATTGTCAAGGTATAAACTCAGGATATTATCATATTCTGAAGAATATTTATAAAAATGCAAAAGCAATAATTATATTGCATTATGATACTATGAAGATTAACATTGAGAAAGGTGTAAGACGAGGTGACTCCATAGTTTCAAAACCTTTTACAACAGTGCTGAAAGAAGTATTTTATGGATTAAAATGGAAAGCTAAAGAGTAAAAGTAAATAAAGATTACTTAAATCATTTAGATTTTGCAGATGATAATTGTTTTTGCAAATAATGCTTTAGAGCTTCAGGAAATGTTGCAAAAGTTATCATATGAAAGTAAGAGAGTAGGACTCAAGGTAAATGTTAAAAAGACTAAAGTAATTTTCAGTGTATTTTTTCAAAAGATGAAAATAAAGATTGATTATGATGAGTTAGAAGAAGTTAATAACTACAAATATTGTAGTCAGATTATTACTACAGATGGAAACATAACTGATGAAATTAATCATAGAATTAAACTTGGTTGACATACTTTTTGTCGAAATTACTTAATACTAAAAGGAAATATGCCTATGGGTTTGAATAGAAAGTTTTATAATAAATGTGTTTTAGCAGTTCTTACTTATAAATCTAAGACTTGGACACTTAATAGAACAGCAAGGTAGAGACTTCAGACCACTCAAAGAAGTATGCAAAGATACATGTTAGAAGTAACAAGAAGAGGTCAAAACACATTGTTGAAAGAATTAAAAGACTGATGTAGAGTTGGAATGGACATATTGCTAGAAGAAATGATAATAGATGGAAATTTGAAATCTTAAACCGGATTCCAAAAAATTGTAAAAGACCCAGAAAGAGACCACATGTGAGATGGATGGATAAAATAAGAAAGCGTACAGGAGTGATGTGGAAGAAGAAAGGCTAAAGATTAGAGAAGATGGATTAAACTTGGAGAGACCTTCATCCTGAAGTGGATTGATGATGGTTGACAATGATGATGATAAAGTGAAATTAATTTGCATTTATAAAGTTTTCTATTACATGCTATTAGATTCATTAGAAGATTAGAATAAAAGCATTTTAAAATATTTTGGACTTGTTGAGAATTGTTGCTATTATCATTCTATTGTATAAAAAAATAATTTTTCATTACATTCTTTAACTTTAGAAGCATTTTTGAAAATCCTAATATATCATAATTTGCCCTCAAAAAATCTATATAAAGAACAAAACAATAATTTATTTATGTTATAACGAATTGTGAACGATTTCCCACTTATCTCTCACAAAATAAATGAAATTATTGGGGTTTTATAAAGTATTTTCATATTAAAAGACATATTATTATGACTTTTTTATATATTCATATATATACATTTTATAAATAGACTTGTTTTTTTGTATCTATTGATTTTTGAACATACATTATAATATACAAGGTTAGTTTACTCCACTGAATAAGTTTAATTTAATGAAGTTTATTAATCAGTAACAAGTATAATTTTCCATAGTCATAGCATAGTAGTCCAAAATTATATTATTTGACAGATTTGTCACATTAATAAATTATATATATGTAATTTGTTAAATAGGTTAGATATTAAAAAAAATCCTTATTATCATTATTTATAAAAGCTGATTTAATATTTAAATACAAGTATATTGTCTATTCTGAACTCAATGTAAGTAGAAGGGATTTGAACTCAGACTTTCAAACTTCCTACAGCTATCCACTCCATCCAATACAACTGATACACATGACTACCTACATAGGAAAAGATAAATTATCTCCAATATATGTATTTCGTGCAGTTGGTCCTGACCATCATCTGATTATATATGTGTGGGGAAAATGATGATCTGAACCAACTGATGAGTGCTGTTTCAGCATGAAATACATATATAATGGCATCTGGGAATCATCCCATTCAAATAAAAATATCTCCAGAGGAACTGTTTGCTTTCTGTAATTATGGAGGGGTTCAATGATCTGGAAATAAGACTTTGGGGCATATATTTGTATCCCCTCAGTCTGACCATTGGTATAGATGGTAGGGAAACATATTACCCATATTTAACTCCTCTGCTTGAAATAATGAAATCCGCTAATCACAGAAAATATTTATTATTAATTTGGAAATGTCAATTTAATGTAAATATTGTTTTTGTTATAAATAGCAGGTTTTTATTATAATATATATGTATTGTAATGAACCCATTTATATTCTGTTTATTTTTATGCTAACTTAATGTGTATCACATTTCACTTCATTTGTCAGGATAGCTGTTTAGTCACCATTGAATAATTTATTTTAAATCTTATCTATCATAAAAAAATATAATTGGGATCATTTTGTTCTAATAGTAATACCTGATTAAGGAGTCAATTTTGAAGATATCCCAATGTTTATTTGATCGACTAGATCCATCAATATTATTATGAAATGAAAGCTTTTAATGAAATAACTCAATTATCTTGTTCTATGTGCCTGACAATATTATTTACATATTCTCTATTAATATATACCCTAGCAGTATATTTATGGTCATCAGACTTAGCCGATTCCAAGCACCAATTCTTCTATCAAAGTAAGAATTATCCTGAGAATCATTGATGGGAAATTTTTACATTAGCATAATTAGGGGGCCTGATTCTAGCTAATTATAGGGTGGGTGAAATCGATGAAGAAATGTTAATACTAAAGCATATGTTTACTTGTCTAATCACACAGATATATTGATAAGTTAATAATACACACTTATTGCGATAAAAAAAAATACTCACTACTGTCATGAAATTACATATTGTAACAATATATGTATGCCATTACATCATTGTAAAATGAAAATTAAAAAGGAAAAGATCCATAAATAAAATTGATATATATATATATATATAAATTTAAATTCAAATAATAGCTATAAAATTGCACAGATAAAAAACTATTAAATAATTACTTAAAAGTAAGTTAAAGTAAAAAAAATCTAAAGATGAAAGATTATTATTTTTGAAAGTAATGTAAAAGAAAATAATAATGTTAATTAGTTTCTATTCAAAAATTATTTAAATCTTAGTAGAATGGAATTGATTGTTCTATTAAAATGTAATAAATGTAAAGCAAATGGGCCCTTGGGGCAGTTAAATGATTGTAAGTCAGATAAGAGATAAAAATGAAAGATTATGGTGTTTTCCACTTTCGAGTAAACTGGCCAATGCAATTACCAACAAACATACAGACAAGAAAAAAAAGCAAACATGGCCAATAAGATGGGAGCAATGTCAGGAGTGATCGATCTAAAAATTTGGTGTTAAGGGAGGCCTAATAATATATATATAATTAATTGAATAGAAGAGGAGTGATTATTTGATTAACTATTGATCGACTATTGATTGAATGGTGATGTAGAGTTAAAAATATCTTGCAGCTGTATTGCTGACTCCATGATGTAGGGGTCTCTCAATAGATTTTGTTTTCTTTATTTGCACCAGCTGAATGGTCTTCTGAATAATGGTTCCTAAATGAATGGCAAGCAGCGGTTTCATCTCCAAGGAGAACAATATACAAAATGTGTTTACTAGGATGGACTTCCATTATATGCCACAATTCAGAGGATTCATCAAGACTTATTGATGAGTATAAACTTTTATATGCAATATGAACTTTTAAATAGTTATTTTAAACAAACTTTTAATTCACAACTTAAGCATAACATTCTAAATAAGCTGTTATCTGATGAGCAAAAGAACTCTAAAATAATTATTAATATTTATCTCTCATGTATAACATTTGCTATCAATCATTTATATTTTTTGTTAACAAAATTATTAAATTAAAATTAAGTATGGATGGCTGCATAGATTCATTAAGTTTAGACCAGATTATATGGGGTTAATTTTGGACTAATTTGTTTCATAGTTAAATTGATGCTGGTGGAAGGATATAGAGCATTTTATATCAATGTGATATGAAGAGGTGCATTAGATTCTCATTCTCATGCCACATTAGCATAGAGGCATAGTACCCAAATAAATGCATGGCCCAAAAAAGATAGCCATTGCATTGTTATTGGTGATAGAGATATTTCCTACACCAGTTTATTTCTTATGCTCTATAAATATTGACTATAAGTCAGCAAGGGCTGCTGTTTCTCCATATAGAGCATTTGGTTTTCTCAGTAATTTTTTTATTTGATTCCTTTACCAGACAGATGCACATTTCTGTACTGGATGAGGATCACTTCTTTAATAATATCATGCTATAGACACACATTCCTGATAGCATGATTTTATGCTAACATCTTCATTTTGCATTGGTTACATCTGTTTATCAGGAAGCTAGTGTTGGTTTAACTGTAAACTTTTAGCCCAAGATTAAATATTTTGAAAATCTTTATATGTGTATTCTATGTAGCCTATTTATGCTTAACACTATAAAATATTAAATTATATAAAAATTTCCATCTGTGCATATTAATTAAGATAAATATATAAAATCTATCTAATAATGTTAATGTAATTCTCAAATCTGTTTTATATATGTGTGCATAATAAATGTTTGTCTTATAAGTACTGGCAGTGACTTATTATTTTATCTAGATTAATAATACTTTGAAATATATAATTAAAAATAAGTTTAAAATTTAAATTATAAAACTCAGCTCCTCCATGAGTTAGTGGATAGGGCTATTGATCAATAAAAGTCACAATTTAAAAATAAACACTAGAACTATGATACTACTTTAGAAGGGTCCTATTTAAAGATTTATTCAGGTTGTTTGCTTATGTTTACTATTATTATTGTCATATATTTTCCATTTAATATATGTATTATTTATTGATATGAATAATGGTATAATTTTAGGTTAAGTAGTGATCTATTTATATATCTAAATATAAGAGAGCTATATTTTTGTAAATTTGAATTTATATTTTACAATATAGTATTTATTGTTTTAATTTAAAATGTTTATTTTTTAATTTATATTACAAATAAGTAGATTCATTATTCATATATGGTCTGGGTTTTCCACCAAAAAGGGGGAAGCATCTCATTATGGTCAGACCTAGAATCATTGGGTAGGATGCTGTGAATAATGCAATGAAGTACCTAACCTATGATTGTATCTATCTCCAATGGGCTAGCTCTAGGTTTACACATTAAATTTAGATAAATTTGGGCTACCTTCATATCTCACCCTTCTTTTGGATTCAATTATGCCTCAGTATTTAAACTCGGTGAGAAATTTGCATTTGGCTCTTTTCAAGGATTAATTTACACTAGATAGCAATTACTGCACTTCTATACAGGTTCCAATTGATTTTAAAATCCATCCAAACATATTACTATATTATTATATAAGAATAAAATATGTGTGTGGGTATATATATATATATATATATATATATATATATATATATATATATATATATATATATATATAGTTATATATAGTTATAAGTTGATGAGTGAATGTATAAATGATTTTGATAAACTAAAGACCAATGTAATTTAAATCAAGTTAATGTTTATTAAATAACAAAATAAAAATTCAAAACTTTTTAACATGATAAAAAGATTATAATTGTATGTGTCAAAATGTATTTCTACCATATTAATCATATATTCATTATTTCAACCTGTACCCATGGTAGGGATATTGCAAGACACTAACTATTTCCAAAGCAGATAAAAAAAATATTTTATTAAATTGAACATGAAGCTAGCTAACTAATTTATAATATACAAGGATATCCATAATAGCATCATCATCCAATTCCAGTTATTGCTGTTCCATATTGATTGGGGACCCCTCTATGGATAATTCCTTAAAGTTGATAGGAAAGAGCATCCACAATAAAGATTAGTCATTTATAACAAATAAAAATAAAGATAAACACTTGTTAGTTAGCAATAAAAAAAGATAGCCCAAACTTTAGCCTGTAATAGTGCATGTGTTTAATATGGAATAGTATAAAAAATCTTTCCTCATTCTATATCAGTGATGATGATCAAATGTCGATTTACTACAGAAAGAAAACTGATATAAACTTTAACATAAAATATTTTGTCCAAATTAATAAATTTCTCTGGATTCACTTTTTTGTTTTCAAGTGCAATGGACTCTTCTAAATTTTAGACATGCTTAAGCTACCAAGTATGAAGATAACATTTTTTTTACAAACAAATTAAAAAAATATAATAAATCAAAGCATTCATTAGTTCATCTTGATTAGTGTTCATGATTTTAGTAATAATGTCTCTTATGGATACAGTCTATCACTCTTTGAATCATCCTTCCTTGGTAAGTCATTCATCTGCTAAAATTTCTTAGCAACATGCTTGAAATGATGTTTCCATTCTTTGCAATTGCTTTCCTTTTGGATCCACTTAGACATTTATTGTAGGACATTTGATATTTCTTTAGGAATTATATAGGTAAATAGATTAAATCATTTTGCTTCTGTAGTAGGACTGTAGCAATCCAGCCATATGGCAATATTTGTTTCAATAAGCAGTTCATAATAGATTTATTTTTTCTTAATTTATTATTTGGCATTTAACAGCTTATAAAAAAAAGTTACTTCATCATTTATATATATATGCTAGCAATATTTTACTTCTCTTTTCTCTGTGTTCGAATAATAATACAGTTTTTATTTTTAAATTTCAATGTAAAATCAATTCAATTCTTTTGTCAAACCATATGAATTTATCAAACTTTTCTCTGTTTAAATGTTGGTTGTAATTTTTTATAATTGTGTGGTACAAAGGTTATATGAATAATTTGGAATGTTCAAACAAGTCATTCTCTTTTCTTGGATTTGAACATTCCATCTTCAAAAGTTGGCTTTGTACAGTTCTTGTATCATTTAAAAAATAACAAAAGATGACAGAAATGAACTGATTTGCTTTTATACCCTGCTTAGTTTCTATTGTTTAGTGTACAAGCATTTCCATTTCCTTTTGTATTGCTGTAGCTATCTATTGTTGCACATATTATATTGATTGTAGATAAAAAATAAAATTACATAATAGAATTCTAATTTTATTTTCCATACTTGGTTGCCTAGTGATTGGCTTGACATTAGGTCATCATTATGTTTACTAAGTCTAAATCTTTATTCATGACATATAACACATTTGTAAATAACTCATTGTTAGTGTATATATATATGTGAAGGATTTCTTTAACTGGGTTTTTATTTCTCATTAAACAATGGAAATTAGTTTATTGTGATATTTGTTTGATTTAGTGCGTAATAAAGCAAACATTAATTACATATATATGTATGCTTACAAAAAAATGATAGTGTATATTCAACTAACTATTAGTTAAGCTTATGTTTTAACTGGGTTTGATCTGGTGGTGTGGATAAATAAAGGCTGGTTCCAATAGGATAGTAAGCTACACTTACAATATATATGTATTATTTAACACAGCATTACGCTGTTGCAGATGCGCTTTGAAGATTTTAACTATATTCATTCATTTATAGTTAAAATCTTCAAAGCGCATGTGCAACAGCATAATGCTGTGTTAAATATTACAGTTTACAAACATCGCACTATAAAAAATGATTTATTTACATACAATATATATGTATGTATTTATATTTCAATTAACTATATCTTTATATTAAGTATAGAAAGAAGATATATATATATATATATTGTAACTTTTATTTATATATGTTGCAAATATATTGGCATTTGGTAAAAGCTAAAAAATAAAAGTAAATTTGGATTTTTTTTTGACTAATTTTTTTTAAAAAAATAACGTACAGTGAAAGTTAAATTATTTTTTCGTATTTTTTTAATGTAATTAGAAATAAAAGTAGAATTGGAGAGAACAAAAGGCATAAATTACCAATCTAGATAAGAGAAAGTAAAAATACTTCAACTAATTAAAGATGGCAGAATTTTGCTGAAAAAAATAAAGACTTTGTTACATAAATTTTATAAAGAATATGTAAGATTATCAATGTATATTTGACAAACAAAAGATATGCGCAGAAGTCGGAAAACTGGGCCTCTAGTATAAAAGGCAGAGGTCAGTTTGAAGAACATCTTGTTCTGTTAGTCTCTCTAGTTGGTCCTGGATAACAATAATACATCCAGGATCGCCCTACACTGAAATAATTCAGCATGCCAGAGTGAACCGGAGCTTCTGCAAACATCGTGCCTGAAGATGTACACCAGGAAAAGCCTTTGTGACCGACTAGGAGAATGGACCACAAGATCAAATAATAACCAAAAGACCGAGCTAATTCTACCCAAAAAAACTATGCATAGTTATCTACTACTGAATTCACAAAACTTACTGGTAAGTTATACTTCATTACTCCTGGTTGTGACCAAATTAAATGTTTTCAAACAATTTCTAAAAGTATGTTTAAACAATCCCGATAGAGACATTAATTTTCTTGTACAAGAGATATTCATTTTTTAAGGAACTTTCTAGAAGAAATTTAGATATGAACAGTAATTGTAAAATTGTTTTTTATTAATGGATTCACGTCTGAGTTGTGTTCTCTCTAATTTACTTGATAAGTAATTTATTTCAAATATTTTTTTAGTCTATTAGAATAAAAATATTTCTAAAACCAATTTTCATTTGTGCGTTATTAATAATAATTATTATTTTTTTTATTATTAGTCTAATGAGATTTAAAACATAATTTACCTTTGCCAATATGTTTCAATAAGCCCAGGAATAATAATCTTAAAAAAATTACTGATTAGTTTAAAAATATCTCTTCTTTTTAATTTGCGAGATGCTATGTGACGGTTCAGTGAGTTCTTGCAGAACTCTGGCATCTTTCAAATAAATTAAAAGCTGATGTCATCGATAGCATAATTCTCAACAATTACAAGGCCGAGTTGATCAGGAAATATAGCTATGTTTTTAATAGAAATCAAAATACGACTTTCTTCTTTTTGACATAGCTTGATCAACTCACACGCAATTTATATTAGTGTGTAGAGGCCTAGCAAAATGGAAAACGTTACAATATATATTTCAATTAATTATATTTTTATATGAAGTATAGAAAGAAGATATTTCTTGAACTTTCTCATATTTCAGAAATTATAATTCTACAACATTTTTTTTGTGTTACATAAACATATGTGTTTGTATTTAGTATCTAATAAGTGGAGATTGATGTGCAATCACCTATTTAAATATGAAGTTAATGTCAATTAAAAACCTATTGCTTAAAATGTAATTGGATTATATGCATATATTTTATATGTTTATTTGCTATATATATATATATATATATAAAATCAATATATATATATATATATATATATATATATTGATTTTAATTTGTCAGTTATTAACAAATTTTGAATTAATTTAAAACAAATAAGCTTGCTTGGTTGTCATTCAATTTTACAATGCAAATTTATTGGTTAATTGTATTTGGATAAGACAATATTCATTAATTAATTATACCACATAATTCATTAGAAGCAATTACAAAATGATTTGAAAATAAAAACACAAGGTGGGAAGATATAATTGAATAAAAAGATTTAACAATATATAAGTTAAAAGAAAGTGTAATTACAACAATAAAAGTATATGAACTCATTCTTTGAGAAATCATGCAATCCACTGGGAGATATAAAGGGATAATAGAATTACATTAAGATGATGATACTCTATGATAGTAAAATATCCAAAATTCATCTTTTTATTTAAGAGATATTTTAAGTTGTTTTTTTTTTTTAAAAAAAAGAACATATATCAGATATGAATAAAATAACAAATAAAGAAATTTTGAAAAGAGTAAATGAAAAAAGAAAATTGATTGAGGAAATTATAAATAGAAAGAGAAATTGGATTGGGCATATATATTAAGGAAAAAGTATAGTTTAATAAAAGATGTTTTGGAAGCAATAGTGAGTGGAAGCAAAAATGAAAGGATGAAAAAGATTGACATTGTTGGATGATATAAGAGATGGAAAGAGTTATGTGGAATTAAAGAAAATAAAGTGGAAAACTGGATGAAAAATCTTGAAATTGTTGCACAGAGATTTATAATATTTAAAGTAATAGTGCATTATCAGAGTTCACCTTTTGATCTAAAAATTTCAAGATTTTCAGCACTTTATAATAATAAATTTACATTTATAAGTCATGTTTGTCTGATCACGAGTGGTTAAAAATGAGACACTGTCTTTTTCCTGCAATAGGTTAAATAGATTTGTACAATTTCAAATTTTATTATAACATCAGGCACACAATAGACTCAAGTTCTGATTTAGCATGGTCAGTGAAAGTTGGTGTATTTATAGAAATGCACTCTAAACATAAGTGATTCACTTAAGTTTTTCAAACTCTTACTGATGGGTGAGTGTGCAGAGATTTATAATATTTAAAATAATAGTGCATTACTGAAATTTCAACTTCTGATGTAACAATTTTAAGATTTTCAGTACTTTATAATAATAGATTTATATTTATGTAAAATAATAATTAGATTTCTAATCTATAAGAAAACCACAAATATATCACTTTGCAATTGAATATTAGAATCAATTTTTGCAGTCGAATACAGGAATCAATTATTTCATTTATATTGACCATTATTTGTCAGTAACCCATAAAAAATAATAATACCTGACAAATCTTTTATTGTGCAAGAAATTCACATAGCTCTGTGGACATGTCAGATAATAATTCAACATTTAAGAAATAAAAAGTGGAGAAATCAAGAGGAACTTCATAAATAAGTATATGAAATTTTTACTGACTGTTGCCTTTGGCAGGATAGCTCAGTTGGTTAGAGCGTTACTTTAAAAATTCAATACTCAAGAATCTAAGGGTCCAGGTTTGAATACCATGCTAATACTGTCATTGGTCAGGCCAGGAACACCTGAAGAAGGGGGGAGAATTATACCTCTTGAAACGTTGTGCATATACTAACTTGTTTGACGTGCTATTTTTAATGTGTTTGGAATGATTAAATAAAGTTAAATTTTTCTAAAGACATTCAATATTCATTTTAGATGATGGAAATAGTGCAATATAAAAATACAACTATAAAAGAACACTTCCGCTTTTGGCAGCCATCTTCGTAACTAGTCTTAAAAAGCGTCCCTTAGTGTTTTACAGTTTTAGGAAGACGGGACGACTGTCCCTTTACCTTTACGTCTGTTATTCAAGGTAAGTCAACTTTTTAATCATTTTATATGATGGAAAGTGATAATATAAATGATAAAACTAAAAATAAAGTAAGCCCCGATCTCAGCTTTCAACCCAACAATGCGGTCATCGGCCGTAAATTGTATAGCCTTAGATCTAATCTAAATGCATCTAAACCACCCGTTACAACAAATAAAAACCCACAAATGAATAAATCAAAAGAAAATTCCATTGCAAATATCAACAAAAGTTTAGAAAATATTCAACTTACCCCTAATACAAACAATAGAATAAATATCTCGTCAAGCGAAACTATTGATACAAGCGAAAACCAATCATTACCTCTCCGAAGCCTTTACTCAACCACAGAAGATTATAATGAGCAATTTCCTTTGCCCAACAATTCAATTAAAACTATATCTGGAAATAAACAAAATTACCAACAAAATGATACCGACGAAATTTTTAAAGTAAAACATTTTCCACCAGAGGTCGACAAAACCAGTACTGTGTCAGTACCGTTTGTCAACAGTAAATTTAAAAATAAAAAAGAAGAAATAAATTATAAAACTGATAAATTTCATTCTAAAACAATCAAAGATTTTAGCTCAGAACAATCTATTGCTACATCAGCTAACATGCAAGCTAAACCAATTACCTCAATATCAATATTGGAAAATCCCACTACGTACGCAAATATCGTAAGGTCAAAAAATTCTGAGAGCATCTCTGAAAATATTAAGGCCGATAATCTCAACGAATTATATTTGAATCTCACAGAATTAGACATAGAAAAAGAATCAAACACGCAGGAAAATGTCTCTTTTAATATAAACAATATTAACGATGATATGTTCCTAGAAATAAACAATGAGTTCAACAAAACGATACCCAACTCTCTATATAAATCGTTTGCAAACTATTACAGCGATAAGTCTTTAATCTTAGCCATAACAAATCATCAATGTGCTTTATATAAATTCCCTGTAGAACAACTCTACAGTCTAATCAATCAAAAGCAATTAGGCAGAGGCATTCACATGATCCTTAATCATCCCAATGACCGCTATGTGATCGTAGAGTTTAAAACGTGGGCAGACCGAATGAATTTTAAAAATAACTACAAATCTTTAGGAAATTATATACTATGCTCCATAGATATGAACCGTCCAGTTACACTATCTGGCAGAATTCAAAACTGCCTTGCCCACTTAAATGAACAAGAAATACAAGACATCCTTATTAATTATGGTTCAGTTAGCAAATTTAAACACCTATTAAATCCTCACTTCGAAGATCAAATCCTGTCCAATACAGTTACCTTCACACTTACATTAAAGAAAAACATTATACCCACTGACATACCCACTATTATTACAGCAAGAGGCTCTCCTATGGTTTTGACATTCAGAGGAGTACAACCACAATGTTTCTTCTGCCTTCAAAGAACACACTTCATTAAAGACTGTGCAGCAAGAATATGCACACACTGTGGTATTAAAATGAATAAATTTCACAAATGTCCTGGTAGACCTATTAACAAGTCCTTAAATAGACAATCATCACATAGGACTAATTCAAACAGCAACCTCACAAACCCAGATATTCAGATTCAAATAAATCCTCCAACAAAACCTTCCACATCCAAAACTATATTTCAAAATGAAAATATTCAAGAAAGAACAAACGTCAACCTTTACACTAATAGTAGTAAATCAGAGAACCAAACAACAACAAATACTGCTTTTAAACCAATCACGCAAACTAATAATACTCAAGATCAAACATTCGAAACAAATTATACTAATCCCCAAGAAATAATATTAGGTCAAACTCTTTCTACAAAAGAAGATAATATGACCAAACCATCTAAAGAGAACAAGATAAACCCAGGTGATGAAGAAAATACACTCAAAAAATGTCAAAACAATTCTTCCAATATAACTCCTAACCAGCTTAAAACAACTGATAACAACCCTAAACAGAGTGAACCACAAACTAACTGCAATTCTTCAACTCCTGCAAGAATTAACCTACCAGACGAAAAGATCCATCAAACACCCAACCCGAAAGTCAGCATGATTGAAGATTCACAACTGTTACAGCAAACAGAGAATGTCTCAAGTCTAAAATTCGAACAAAAATCTTATGACAATAAAATAACAATACTATCAAAAGAACAGGAAAAGGAAAACAACACTAATCAACTTCAAAATCCTCAAAAAATTGACACAACAAATACCCAAAATACAATTAAGAAAATTAAAAGAAAATCAATTCGCTCAGATAAATCAAGCTCTGATGATGACAGCTCCCACCCGGTACTTTACTCACCACCACCCTCTAACAAACAAATCTCCGATAAATCCAACTCAAAGCTTCACAAATCCATAGAAAAAAAGAGGAAAACCATGGATCTTACAACCTTAGATACCATTGATTCTCCCAATGAATCTCAGACAGATTACTCTACTCCATCAGACACCGAAGACTTCATGGATGCGATTCCTCAACCAACAAATATATCACCAAGCCATCTACAAGTTCAATCACAAGTCTCTGACTGCCTAACAACATCAGACCTCATTAATATAGAGATGTCCCACATTCACTTGGATCACTTTGCTGAGGACGGTTTGGATTAATCTATCATGTTCTGCAAAATAGCTGGCATAAACATTCGCGGCATCAACTCAATCGATAGAGTTCTTGCTATTAAAAACTGGCTCTCACTCTGCTCCCCACATATACTTCTTATGGGCGAAACCAAACATCACTATAAGACTGACCATAAAATAATATCTCTTCTCTCCTCTCTCGGATTTACTAGATTTCCATCGGCCATTCAGCTTCAGGTGGAGTCGGTATTCTTCTTAGCAAATCAGCACCACCAAAAAGTTTCAACATTCTATTCCTAGATGCCAATATTATTATTATAGAAATAGATTATTGGGGTTATCCGATCATCATAGCTTATATTTATACAGGCAAAGACACCTCTCAATATCTAAAAATAGTTCATATCCTAAATGCCATCAACGCTAGCAGAGCCTCCCCTACCATTCTTCTCGGAGACTTTAACACCACCTACAATGACTTCAACAAGAGATTTTTGCATCTAATAAATCGCAGATTAATGTGTGGAGAGGGCTTCTTCCCACCCAAAGCCTACTCTTTCTATACTAAAACTAAAAAGTCCCTAATTGATCTGGTTTACTACACCCCAGACCTCCATTTCAACCTTGATGCAGCCTTAACCCCTGTTGCTTTCTCCGATCATATGGCTCTGATCTTACAACTCACGCCTATCTCAATCCCTACACCTATAGATGGACTTGGAAAACCATGCGCATGATCACCCAATCAAACATGACCGAAGCGATAGTGTCTGAGTCATACATCTATTTCCAGAAAATAAACATCCTTTCCCTCCCTGCTGAGGAGGGCTGGTTTTCCTTCATCGGAATTCTTCAGTCCATATTAAATCACCACACCAGGAAAATCAAAGGACCAAATGGTCTTCTAAATGACCTAACAGACATTAATATACAACTTCAAGCATCACAGCAAAATTTCACAAATACAGAAATTATCTTCCTTAAAAACCTCTACAAAATCAAGCAAAAATCCCTTGCAGAATATATTTCCATCAGAAGAGCCAAATGCTTCTTAGCACAACAACACTGCTGGACGAGAGACTACCTCAGATGGGCACTGGGTTACAATAAAAAACAAATCACTCCCACATCCATTTATACTAATGGTACCAATCTCATTGGCTATCCAATGATGCAGCACATCAGCAAACAATTCTGCCAATT